>JAODLI010075137.1:0-12519 GCA_027575585.1 Percopsis omiscomaycus
TAGAGTCAGAATTTGGCGTAAACAGAATGAGAACATGGATCCATCATGCCTTGTTACCACTGTGCAGGCTGGTGGTGTAATGGTGTGGGGGATGTTTTCTTGGCACACTTTAGGCCCCTTTAGGCGAAAGGGGGTCAAACACAGTATTAGTATGGTGTTCCTAATAATCCTTTAGGTGAGTGTATATACAGTATATGTTGTATATTGTATTGGTCATTCATAGCAATGCCTTTGATGTATTTGCATACTAATGTACTGGATAAAACGTCTAATGCAACATCAAATTATGTATTTGCAGTTGATTTGTTTCTGATGTACCAGACGGTTAAAGAGCTGGGTGGCTACCACCAGGTAAAACTATTAGACTCACAGGTCGCAAGAAAACACAATGATGCCGAAAGGAAATAAATAACTAATGCTAATTGTCTGTGAATGTCTTCCCTAAACAGGTGACGTCCCAGCAGTTGTGGAAACAAGTTTACAACACATTGGGGGGAAATCCCCGCAGCACGAGTGCTGCCACATGCACGCGCAGGCACTATGAAAAGTGAGTTGAGACATTCACGTGACGTCGTGCATTTACCAGTGTTCAGCGGTCACAGAGAGTGTGTCGCGTCCCCACAAACAGACTCCTGTATTTCACGTGTTTTCCTCTATAGGCTGCTGCTCCCATACGAATGCTATGTGAAAGGCGGACAATTTATGAAGATATTTCCACATGACCAGACAAGGGATGGCCAGCAAAGGAGGCCAGCAAAACGCAGATTTCCACCAGTCAATGTGAGTTTTTCGTGATATTGTATCGCCTTGTACCGTACCGTATTGCATCGCATTATAACATCTGACGGTGAACTTTGGCTTTCCAACAGAATCCTAACAACCCCATGTCAGACCTAAACGGGACGGCCATGCCATACATGCATATACCCTACCCCCATTACTACCACCAAAGCCCCCCAGAACTCCCTCCTTTCATTCCCGTTTCTCCTTCTGTGCTGACACCGCCCAGCCCCCCAACATTTGGGTCATCATTCTCCTTCCCTCCGTCTCCACAAACATCCATGGAGGCCCTGCAGTACTTGCGCAATAGGGCCAAGCATTACAATGCACTACAATCCTCTGGACTGAACGAGCCTCTGAACCTCAGTCGTAGAGATCCCAGTGGGGAGCCCAACAGCCAGCCCGCGTCGTCTTTCAGCACACCTCCAAAGTTCCTGAATGAACCTTCTCCTCTTTACCCGGTCAAGAAACGGTCAAGGGATGAGAGCTGTGAAGCGCAGAGTGCAGAGTCGGGCGAAGAGGGGTCCGGGTTTTCAAGCATGCTGAACTCATTTGGCCACAAGGAGGCGTTCGGACTAGGATCGGTTTCCACACCGGCCTCGGGCAGCTTCTTATCCGCTGCTACGCCGACCCTGAAAACAGACCCTCCTCCTTGCCCCACACCAGGTGACCCAGAGGATATGTCCACATTGACGTACCCGGCTGGCTCTCCGAAGGCAACCTTCCCAAAGGCGTGGAGAGAGGAGAGTGCAAAACCCTGCCAAAGTCCACCTTCTCTTTGTCAGCCACTCTCCGTCACCCCTAGAGAAAACGGAGGACCGATGGAAATCCAGATACCACTGTCTCTGCTGCATGAATGCATCCGAATGTATGCATCCTCAACTTGTGCGCGTGAGGAGAACAGACGTGCTAGCCCGGATGAAGACAGCAGAGAAAGGAGCTGGTATAGCTCAGACAAGCTAACGTTCAACATGGCCAGTCACCCCAGAGAGCCAGATAGACGTTCTATCACACGAGATGCAGTGCGGGGTTCGTTGCCCAGTTCCACATCAGAAACCCTCACCATTAGTGGCGCTACTGGACCCCACCGTTTGCCCAGCTCCAACCCCATGTCTTCTGGCGACATTCTGAATAAGGCCCACCCATGGGAACAGCAACATCTTCCTGTCCCTCACAAACTGAAAACCATCACCAGACCAGACCAGAACCTTCTCAGCTCTAAATCCCAAGCCACTATTGAAGACGTGGCCCAGGACAAGGTGTTGATGTTGAAATCCGGCGCAGGATCTTTACTGCACCTCACCAGTGAAGAGTTGATGAAATTGAAAAAAATTATCTCCAGCTTGTCTTGAATTTGGCATAGATAATAGGGATGTGCTAACGCCATACTGTAGCTTTTACAGTTTGTATGATAATAGTTTAATGTTCTAACTTGTAATATTTTACGTAATAATAATGCTTATTTGATATGTAGGAAAATATGGATTGTTCTACAAATCTCCAACATTTATTGTATACATTGTATCTTATTTCCACTGTTTTTATATTTTGATGGCGGTGTTCAATATCCACAATATCTGAATAAACATCCCAAACACTTTTTCAAGAATCTACCATGTAACATTAAACCATTTTGCTACTGATAATGCAGGCTGCTGTCTTTTTACAATATACAGTAATGTGTTCTCATAGACAATAAGGAAAATAACAAAAAATTATTTATGCCCAATCCAGTAAAAACATAATAAATAGTCAATTATTGTTATTGACAATTATTGTTATTGTTTAATTATCAACCTGGAAAAACAATATCTGTTTTTAGATCTTTCAACACTATTTTAATTCCTCACCATGTGCATCTTGGAGTGAATTGCCTTCCATTCGACCTAACATTACTATAAATGTATCTATGGAATTACATTTATCATTAGACTTTTATACTGGCCAGTTATTATATTGTGTAGGCCTATTGTGTAGGAAGGTGTAGGCCTAGGGCAGATGCGTCAAACTCAAACTTCCGGCCCGCTGTACAATTATATCCGGCCCGCGAGAAAATATCATATATATCTCATAACTGGCCCGCGGGTATATAAGACGCACATCGCAGATACTACAAGTCCCAGAACGCACTGCAACAGCTAGCTAGCTGATCGTGTCTGTGAGCTTGCCACCGATTTACAAGCACAGTTTTTTGAAAAGGGAAAATACTTAATTTCATAACCTGTCTGTTTAATGGCCTAGGGGGTGTTTTTTTCCCCAATATGAAATGTGGGCCTGTGCAGCTGTTTGAGACTGTACTATGATTAAAGACTATAAATAGACCTGAGTTGATATTAATTGAGTGTAAAAGCTACTATTACTATAAAACACATATCAAAAACAGCTAATTTAGCAGGTTAATGCTCTTCTCGAGATCTGCTTGATTGACATCTCCCTGATATAAGAAGAGAGTTTTGCACTGTTAGGGTGGGGCAACGAAAGACCTTATCCACAGTATCAGTGTTTTTTTCTTTATCGAGTTTGTCTTGTTGGTTGACCTAAGCACACATCTGTTTAACACTGTAGGCTACATGATAGTAAAAGAACCCGGAACACTAGACATTATAAATTCAATAACATTTCAAGCCTTCCATTAGATTAAGTACCATCACACCACATTAGCTCATTAGTTTATATATAAATATCATATATGAATTAGTACAGTATTTAAACTATAGACTCTGTAGTGGAATATGCATATATATAATAATATATAATATATTTTAAGCATTGATTAGATCTCAAGAATGTTATGATGTTATGACTTTTAAAAAAAGGACCCCATGGTTACAAATGATCATGGCTTGTTCACTAGTCTAGTCGAGTAAAAGCTTGTGCTGGTGTTGGGGCTTTGGGGCGTCAAGGAAGTCTCGGTGTCAAAAAAACAGAAGGACAGAGTAGCAAGGCACACGCATCACAAATATTCATTTCATGTATGGGGAAAAGGCAGTGCGTGAGCCAAGTTTGGTCTTATTGATTACACTGATAAAGTTTGTGCGAGACAAGAATGCATGACAAGGAAGGATGTCACGTACGAGGAAGTTTTACCACTCCAGCTACCTTTGGGCCAATTACAGTATGGCAACAAGGATGTGATTACTGGAACTGGGGACAGGATAGTCTTGTGGTCTGGGTATTGAACTCCCAGCCAGAAGGTTGTGGGTTCGAGCCTCAGAGTTGGTCTACCTGTAAGAATCCTTGAGCAAGATGCCTAACCCCTACCTGTATTTAGCGTCTGCTAAATTACCTAATTGTAACTGCCTTTTTTTAAATTAAAAAATCATTAAATAATCACTATTAAATAATTTAATTAAAACACCACAATACCTCTTGATTATCACACAATAAAGAATGAGCTACAGTTTGGATTGAGTGCAACTAGATTATCTTAGATAATATATAAATATATAATATATTCTTAGATTTAAGTTTTTCTTTCTTGATTTGTTTCTATTGGACGTGTGGAGTCCCCCAAGGTTCAATCCTGGGGCCATCTCTATTCTCTTTATAGGCCAAATTATGCTAAATAACAATATCGCTTACTACAGTTATGCAGACGACCCTCAAATCGAAATAGCTCTATCACCCAATGACTATCGTCCTATAGATTTGCTGTGCCAGTGCAAGTCAATGACCGGATGTTCCAGAATTTCCTTCAACTAAATGACAAAACTAAAATAATCATCTGCGGTGCCAAAGAAGAAAGGCTAAAAGTTATTACACACCTTGACTCCCTGTCTTTGAAAAACAAAAATTTAGCCAGAAGTCTTGGCATTATCATGGATTCAGATCTAAATTTCAACAGCCACATCCTTACTATCACCTTATCAAAAATAGCAAAACTTCGAAAAACTTGTTCATGCCTTTTTTACTATTAAGTTCGATTATTGTGATGGTCTCTTTTCCGGTTTACCTAAAAAAGCTCTTTAGGCAGCGACAGCTGGTTTAGAATGCTGCTGCTAAAGTTCTAACAAAACACGTGAACACATTACACTAATTCTCAAATACGTACATTGGCTCCCGGTGTGTCAGAGAATTAATTTAAAAATACTACTTCTTGCATATATAAATAACTAAATGGTTTAGGGCACAAAATACATGGCTGAAATGCTTTTACAATACAAACCCTCAAGACCCCTCAGGTCATCTGGGACTGGTCTGTTAACTGTCCCCAGGGTCAAAACAAAACACGGAGAAGCAGCATTAGGTACTATGCAACAAATAGCTGGAATAAACTTCCAGAAGACCTGTGACTTGCTTCAACACTGACTACTTTGAAATCCAGACTAAAAACGTACACGACGACCCTAGCTGTCCAGGAAGGTGAAGGGGGTGTTTTTTCCCCAATATAGATAATTCAAAAAGGGATATTGGGGTAGCAGGAGTGGCAAGCTATGCTGGCTGCTGTCTTTTCAAAATACAGTCATGTGTTCTCATAGACAATAAGGACAATAACAACTTAGCAATAATTTATGCCCAACCCATGGTAAAAACATAATAATTGGTCAATTATTGTTTTTGACAATTATTGATATTATTGTGATTGTTCAATTATCGACCTGGAAAAACAAGATCTGTTTTCAGATCTGCCAACACTATTTTAATTCCCCACCTGTGCTATGGGTTCCATTTTTGCCTAATTTTAGTCACATGTTTAGTCTATGTCGACTGAACATGTGACTAAACAATTGTATATGTCTATTCACCTTTGAACTTCAGTTGTGACAAAACAAACTAACAATTAGATTGTCAATGTCAATTGCTCATCTGACAAAACATTTGTCTGTGTCAATTGCATTTTAAATTGTACTTTTGTACCCTGTCGTTCTCATGTGTCGATTGACTGTGTCGTTATGCATGCCCAGTAACCGTGTCGATATGCACGTCGTTCTAACGTTGTTACGCATTTCATGCTGGAGTTCCAATGAAACTGAATCAAGGCAGTTCTTACCTTTTTCTTACCGTTTTTTTAGGACTACTATTATTTGTGGTCAAAGAGATTAAGAAATTTGCCAAAGCAGTAGCGGTTTTTGGCACGGGCGAACCGGGGTGGCATTTTTTCATGACACATGGGGGGCGGCACGAGCATTTACATGACTGTAAATGAATCTATGGAATTACATGCATCTGCACATTAGACTTTTATACTGGCCAGCTATTATTTTGTATTATATTGTGTAGTATAACCTGTACCCTAGCTGTCCAGGAAGGCATAGGCCTAGGGGGTGTTTTTTCCCTAATATGAAATGTGGGCCTGCGCAGCTGTTGGAGACTGTAGGCCTACTATGATTAAAGACTATAAATAGACCTGACTTGATATAAATTGAGTGCAAAAGCTACTATAAAACACATTTAAAAAAAAAGTTAATTTAGCAGGTTAATGCTCTTCTCGAGATCTGCTTGATTGACATCTCCCTGATATAAGAACAGAGTTTTGCACTGTTAGGGTGGGGCAACTAAAGACCTAATCTACAGTATCAGTGTGCTGGTGTCGTCCAGAATAGACGAGAGGCGGGCGTACGCTTTCTTTTCGGAAAACGGGCAGGGAGGTCCTAAAGCACAGAGAAGACGGGTATAGGCCTACGTCACGGGGAAAACATACACGAAAAAAATCCACAAAGATACTTTGGAAATCAGAGACCGTGGTCTGACATATCGGGGTACCTGATGGAACAATCTAGCGACGAGACCGGGGTAGGCCTAGATATACAGCAGCGTAGATGGTAATTGATGGCCGGTGCGTCGACAGGAGCGGTTGTACGCGATGAGTTTCGTACAGCACCAGGAGAGAGAGTGATGCCACGCCCAACACACAGGAACACACACAGGGAGTGACAGACAGGGGAGAGACAGGAACACGGGGAAAACAATCCCGTTTTATTGTATAACATGTTTTTAGTGCCGAAAATAGTCTTGTGGCTAGTGTGGAGGACTCCCAGCCAAAAGGTGTTAATCCCTGCCATGCCCTGTACAATGGGTGGAGTGTAATATTGACACCTCATTTAACACTGTGGATGTGGTAAATATTTCTGCTATGGTGTCACGATTCTATGATTTCATACAGACAGCATACAGACAGGGGAGAGACAGGAACACGGGGGAAAGGGAGACACAAAGAAACACCAGGGAAAACAATCCTGTTTTATTGTATAACATGTTGTTTTATTTAAAGCACATTGACTCTGCCTTGTGTATAAAATGTGCTATAGAAATAAAAAGTGTCTAAGATAGTCTAGTGGCTAGTGTGGAGGAGCCCCAGCCAAAAGGTGTTAATCCCTGACATGTCCTGTACAATGGGTGGAGTGTAAAATCGACACCTCATTTACTGTAGCTGTGGTAAATATTTCTGCTATGGTGTCACGATTCTATGATTTCATACAGACAGCATTCCTTCACATCTCAGGAAAGGATTTACAGGTAGACTGTTTGACAGGTTGCCCGTGAGGGACTCTATTCTAAGAGAGACACACTTCTGCTGATATATTGTCATAGTAAAAATACAAAAGAGGGTAATAATAACCATCGTCAGTCAGGAATTTGTTGTCAACGTACAGGAAAATTCTTGAGGAAACTGACGAGACACATGCAACTCTGAGTGACACCAGGCTGTAATCAGGGTGAGGCGTTGTACATACAGTTGGGTACATAAGTCACTGGTGGACTTAACCTTTTAATCACTAGGCCCTTTGGTCACGTCTCTGCCTCGAAAAAGCATTCCCAAACTGAATAGTGTATATCTCCAAAACTCCAAGGGCTGTATATCAATATCTCAATCAATATATTTTTGACATATTTCTCCTTATTTGGAGAGAATTTAAGTGAGTCATATTATATCAGTGTCCATTTATGAGACAGGTATACTTTGTGCCAAAATAATCAGATTTTTATAAATGTTACACCCGTTGTTAAATACAAGATGAAAATACGTTTTTGGGGGAGCATGCCCAGACCCCCTAGTGAAGGCTTAGCCCCCCCTATCCATGAAGTTCCAGTGATGTCCCTCGCCAATAAGCTGTTCTCCTACTGATTATAATATTTGTGAAAACTGTTGTGTTTTGTCGTTAGGCTATATGGTTTATGTGCCAGCTTTTATAGGGAAGCAAAGGTGTTGAGGGGGTCCCCTAAATCACTAAGTCAGCCCCTGCATACAGTAGTAATATAAAGCTGTTAAATGTTTGTACCATAATACTCAGTCAACTAGAATCAATCTTAACAAGAAGAGAGCAACCAACAAGCTACTTTTTCTTCCAGAGCTGAGGAAGATTTTATCAGCTACATGTAGGAATGTGTGGCAATTCTGGTCATCCAGGATCTACAGGTATACACAGTACACACCAACGTACTACAGTCTTGCAATAGGCTACTTGGAAGTGCTGTAATTCGGGAATACCATCGGTTTGACGTTGCAGGTAATGTTTATACTAAACTATTTTATATTACTTTGCCTCTAAAACTGTGAGACACACACACAAACACACACAGACTAAAGGGCAAAACAGTTTATGCAAAGAGAGGGAGTGGAATCAATGCCACTCGAACCTAGTGTGCGATTACAATAAATATTGTCTCACTTATCCTCTAAAAATGCATTTGTAGCTAAACTTCTGAGTTAGCTTGTGGAATACATTCAAAGCCTCACCCATATTCTGTTTTATTGTGCTTGCTGAAGGTAGTATTAATTACCGTGTGCTGTGTCCAATCCACAATTAACACCATGTTTCCGTAGAGACGCCCTATCCAGCAATGCAAACCTGACATTAAATTATTTCTATTATTACACCCTACTATATTCCCCATACAGGAGGATAAGCTGCTTCTCAAGACAGTTCTGCTTTTTATTTAGTGTATGCATGTATGTATATATGTATTATAGATGTACAAGTATCAATCATATAGGATCTGGCTGTACATTTCTTTCTGCCACACTCTCAACCAGAGATGGGTTAGTCCGACTTCAGAAATCTAAAGTCCTGCTAGGTGTTCCTTCTGCTTGTTCACTTAACCATGCAGGTCATTTCAATGATTAGTGCCTGTAATTGAAATCACCTGGTTAAGTAGGAAGGAAAAGCTGGCAGGACCTTTACTCTCTGAAATCGGACCTACCCACCTCTGCTCTCAACAGAGAAATAAAAAACTACAAGGTAGGGTAGAGTCTGAGATCTGATTGACACTGGGGTTTATTTAGGTCACAGGCAACATAAGAACGAATTAACAAATGATTTAGACATTTAAAACATTATTTCAGATATAAAAAGAGATAAAAAGGGGGTTATAAATGTCTCCATCTTGAATTTGTGTTATGACTGAAGAAAACATACAACTCATCGTTTCTGAAAGGTTTAGACATGCAGCGTCACTTATTTGTCTGAGTGATGGTAGCCTACACATGCTTGGTATCTAGTCAGTTGTTAAAAAGTGCATAGTATCTCAGTTACACGGTCCATTTATTCACTCTGTCTCAACCATGTTGATTGACATGGCAGGTTACAGAGATAAATATCTTTGATAAATTCCTGCGTGCTGAAAGCACACATCAACTCAACAAATACCACAAAGACAGACATTGTAAAAAAAGATATATAAAAGTGAACCCAAGTGAGCCTCTTAAACTAGGCATCAACAACTTTTCTCGCAAGACCTGTTTTCCACAATATGTGAACCTTAGCTGTCCTCTATCGGTCCACAAGCAGACTCTATAACAATATCTGTATTATTTGGCACCTTTGCATTAATTATGTTGTGATTTGTTACTAAAGTGACAACCAGGGATTAGGGGGTTGGTGTTTTAGACACATAGTTGTGCGTCTGAGTCACAAAATGATCAATCTTCCATGTGAGTTCATGCCACTGCCTTCTGTACTATATACCGGAATATACCATATTTTGCCCTGAGAGGTCATAAATGTAGCATAATTATTCAAAAGCAAAACTTTACATTGAACGATTAATTCACCAGAGTTATAATTTATTTAATACAATCATTTATTTGTTTGGTTGTAATATGGCTGTAATAAAAATATTATAGCATAACCTCTGTCCTTTGAGTTTATTTTACATTAGCCAACACAGCACAATACTGTTTACCTCGTTTATGGGCACCGATTCCAGCCAATACCCCATTGTCATTTTTAAAGGTACACTCCTTCGTTGTATTATAGAACCCCTCCCCCCCCACCACCCCTCCATCAAGACCGAAAATATTCTACCCAACCTCATTGTTTATATTTGAGGATGATTGTGGATAGCTCAATAAAAAGGATGAAGGGTGAGGGGTAGAGAGGAACGCCAGCCTTTTAGCACAGAGGTGGGGGAGGGAGGGCAGATGCCCTCAGAGTATTAAAAAAACAACTTGTTTTTGTAATGCTGGTTTCGACCACACGAGGAATTGCGGACACAAATAGAGGATTACACCTTTTAGAATTGCACAAAAACACCTTGTAGGCCGAAGTATTGACCCTTAGCTTGAATCCGGAAGAAAGTATACGCACGGATCTCAGGAGACAAATCATTGCTTAACAGACCATCGTCTGAACAATGGGGCGTTGCATCCAACATTCTGCGGGTGATGCCACAGGAATTTTCTAGGTGATAACATATTGTTTTTATTTCCTTCTCACTTGCATGGTATATTTAAGCCTAGCCAAAACTATTTCCTCTCTCTGTATTATATTATTTTTTCTTTCCATATTCTGAAGGTGTGTCAGATAGGGGATACTGTACGTGATGCTGATTAGTACCATTTGATATCTGCTATTTTGTGCAGGGTATTTCCGTATGTAACGTATGCTACCACAAAATCCCTCGGTAAACAGGAACTACTTTGAGAAAAGTCGTAATAATATGTCAACAAAGACTCACCCATGCAGTGTGTATGTGGAAAGTGGACTTTTCACACTGTGCTATGCTAACGGCTGTGCTCTGCTAATGGCTGTGCTCTGCCACTACCCCTATAATGTTTGCAAGGTTCTTCAAAGAGTTCTGGAACAGAGCTCCCTCACACGAGACTTGAATTCGGTGAATTGTGTTGTGATATTGCTGGGCACTGTGCAATACCAGCACACCCTCAGCCTGACTAATACTCTTACAGGACAGGTATCGGAGTAAAGGTATTCATGACCACAATGTCAGTTGGTTGGAGATGATTTTGTGATATTTTAAGTTATTGCTTGTCTTCCCATTGGCATTGATACTGGTTTGTCCACTCTCACTAGGCTTCGTTCCAGTTTCCTTCTGAAGCATACAGTGCAAAACCAAATGAGGAATCTGTGTGATGATGACCTAGTTGTTTTCCTTAAATAAAAATACTACTGTACTAGGTACTTGTATTATTGTACTAGGTACAATATTGCACCTTAAAATTGCACCATACAGTAGATCCTTATTAGGATACGGTTGTTGTTGTTAACTGGCATAGGGGAAGCATGATTTTCTATTGTTTCACTACCTTTTTCATATAGCGAGCCCTGCTTCAATGTGATGGATTTCTTGCGGGGCGGAACATCAATCTTCATGAGGTCATCACAACACTGCCTCCACTGACATGGTATAAAAAGAGTACACAATCATACAATGTCTTTTCCCACTGTGCTACGCTGTTGTTTCATGCCCTGAACTTTATACCTGTATTGAATTTCCCCTCAGGGAGTGCTATGATCATTTATCTCACCACCCAGATACAGAAACTGTTGCAACAATCTAGGAGGAGCTAAGTGACAGACAATTTATGAGCAACATGTTCTGGTGGATTTCATTCCCTCTGTGCACACTTGTTAATCTGTTGTCGTTGACATGACAGAACAGTGTTATTTTAGAGGTACCCATCTTACCCATTGAAGTTACAGGCCTCATAATATGCGTACGTGTGTCGTAAATGTGTAACCTCAGAAGCAGAATATGAGCAATTGAGGACTTCACATGTCATTGAGATCCACATTCTTGCATCTTGAAAGCCTCCATCCAGTGCTGTGTGTCTTCCTGGGTGTGTGAGGGGGTCAGTGTGTGAGTGACATCCTCTCCTGTACACCTGGCTGGGGGCATGTATCCTCGGGGCCCGGGGAAGCATCACCCTCGGATGCACAGATGAGAAAGTCACTGGCCGAGCAACGAGAGGACGGGTGCTCTGACACACTACCCCTACTTGGCACACACATGCGTGCGTAGCCTACATGTACGTGCATGCGCAAGCGAAAATAAATGCCGAAAACTAAATTTAAGAGCTTGGTTATTCAACAATAAAGTGATAAAATAGCTCAACATGATATAATAATCAAATCAAATGTATAAAAGGAACAAGGCAATATTTCAAACGAAATTCTCTCTTTTGCAATGTAGGGTAACTTATAGTCTTCAGTGTCCATACCAAACCTCGCAATACCTCACCACTGCCCTCCGGTGGCTCGTACACATCACTGCATAAACTGCCGTTTATGCACGGCCTGGCCTGCCCATTGTTGCTCAACTCAAACTTGTCTGTCTTACAACAGGGTGAACCAACAGGAAGAACCCATGTTGACGACCTACACCATGGTGTCCTCAAAGCAGATCACCAGGCTCACCATGTCATAAATCTCTGAGCCACACTGGCAGCGGTGGCTCCAGAAAATTTTGATTGGGGGGGCAATGGGGGGTCCTGGTCATTTAAAGGGGGTCTCATGAAAACCATCAAAAAATACAGGGGACACGGCAAATAACTGCATATTA
>JAODLI010075138.1:0-12518 GCA_027575585.1 Percopsis omiscomaycus
TCTCTTGTAGTGAAAAACAATCAACCCCCCCCCCCCCGCCCCCCAATCCCTCACAAACACAACCCCCATTATTATGATAAGAGATTGCTAATTTGTTGTGAGGGCATTACTGGGCTGGGCAGCATGCGACATTAGACACCATTGATCGCTTAGTTTGTTTCTAGTTCCATGTTTGTCCACTTTAGCTGGTGTTGATCAATCAGACCACTGTTGGTGGGGGGAGCACGGGTCTTATCACTGAAACGGCAACTGCTCCGACAAGCTAAAGCAGGCTGCAAGCATTAGTGCCCTGCGCAGTGCGTTTGGATCACCACCGGGTGGCAGCACACTCCTTTACTGATCGACTGCTTCTGTTCAAACACAATCCACAGTGAATTAAACGGAGCAGAAATGTGTCTTGTATGTGTCAATGACCCCCAATAGGCTAAGACAAATATTCTGTTTAATGAGTCACTCACAAATGACTAACACACACACACACACACACACACGTCCAGCCACTCTCCTATTGGACAGAAGACTGCATTAAGACCCTGCTCACGTCTGGGCATGCATCAACACTCATGGGGCACGGCAGCGTGTCACGGTGTGTGTGGAGTCTGTGGTTGGTTCAGTGAACAAGTGAGTCGACGACAGTGAAAGAGAGTGCATCTGGCTGTGTGTGTGTGTGTGTGTGTGTGCAGTGACTGACAGGTTATCTACACTGCATCCTGTGAACGTTTGGCGTGGGAGACAGTGAGGTGATTTCATTTCTATTTTGCTGTCACTGAAAGAGTGGCAGGCTGACAGGAAGAAGGTCTGGGGGGGTGAACATAAAGGCCAGCGATGGAACACAGCATCTCACTGACAAACTCTGGATAAACACCATCACACATCCATTATTTAAGGCCACACAGTAGCCTGTTGTCTTCTAAAACGAAAGAGGGATTCTGTTTGTTTCCGTGACAGCGTGCGTGCGTGCGTGCGTGCGTGCGTGCGTGCGTGCGTGCGTGCGTTGAATGTGCATTGAGTCCTTGAGTCCGTTTTAATTGCCAAGCACATTGAGAGCACAAGGATTCTGACCTGGTTAATTGGTGCCGTCACTCTACAAGCTAGTTTACACTATCCAGGGTGACCTGTTGGGAAAGGGCATTAAAGACGCAGTGTGACTGGAAGAGTGGAACATTCTGGGCAACAACGGAACACACAAGTTTTAGGAATAGAAACAGATGTGTAAATGACTCGTAGGCACATCCTTGCTAGATTATGTTATGGTAGCACTGGTATAAAGTACAAAATACCCAAGGATTTGCAGTCGGACAAATGCCTACATTGAGAAAAAGGCGGGAACATTTAAATGTTAGCTGAAAGAAAGTCAAGCTGTCAAAAACGGAGGGCAGTCCTGTCTTGTGACCACATGGGGCTGTCAATTTGCCACTTTCTTAAATTTTTTAATTCAGCTTTAGTTTAGAAGGCAGACGCAGATTTAATGTCTGTCCAGATGCAGATTAGCAGGGTCTTCAGTGTGTGCGTGTACGGGTGGGAGCCTGCTGTCCAAGCATGGCTTGGTTGACATATGGTTCCTCTTCTCCACCAGGTCAGGCCAAAGACCCAGATCCCAGAAAGCCTTCCCCACAGCCCGTGCCAGGAGCTGCGGCCCCTGAGCTTGCAGAGGGCCACCGCTGTGGTTAGCCCCAAAAGCCAGGGCCCCGCCCTGCCCACCGCCAACAGCACCTTCAGCCCGGAGCACCAGCCCAGCAACGGCCAGGGAGACAGTCCGCCCCCTCCGCCCGCGCCGCCGCAGAGCCCGTCCGCTGGGCAGGAGTCCAACAGTGCCAGCCAACACGCCAGCCCGGCGGGGCCCGGCGTGGCGTACGCCATCATCGCCCCGTCCCCGGCCCCCGGCAACGGCGTGTCGGCCATCAGCGAGGCCGTCAAAGTGCAGCCGCTGCTCTTCAGCGCAGACAACAAGGTGGGTGTCCGGGCCCCGGCCCTGTTCCTGGTTTAAGCTGTGGTTTGTCTGTTTCAGCCATATGCAGTGTATGCATGCGTGATACCCAAGCAGAAGTAGTCCCTAGGAACAGAGGAACTACTTTCAGTAAAAGTCGTCCTGTGATTTCTGTGAGTCAGAGGCCACACACCATCCACGTCTACTTTGTCCCCCCCCCCTCGGTTCTGCCCCCTATGGCTACGAAATTCACACTACACCTTTTAAAAAGGCGGACAGCAAACGCACAAATCCTCATTCTCGAACTTTAATATGAAAAGCTTATAGATATGAATCAGATTTTAACTCTGAGGAATATGTCACATAATGTACCATTCAACACCAAGCCACCGGAAAGGTGAGACTCCTTGTGAAGTTGTTTGACAGCAATAAGCTTTGACTTTGTTCTACATCGCAATGTTTACCGTTAATACAACGGCTAAGATGACATACAGTAACATAAATACTAGAAAATAGTAAAAACGACCGCACAATGCTAATAATCATGTTATCTATTGGCAGCATCCATTACCAGCTGGTAGCTAGTAAATACAGCGGGCACAGGATATGTCTAATACACACCAATACACTCCCTTTGCTCTATATTAATGTGTTTGTGTGTGCGCCCCACCAGGTAATAATAATCCAGCCCCAGGTCCCCAGCAGTTCCCAGGGGTCTCCAGGGACCCAGGCTGAAATTCCATCCCAGGAGGCCACCCCTTCCCCGAATCCCCCAAGGGAGAAGAAGGACGAAGATCCAGAGGTCAGATATCCTCAAAAAGAACAGCAATATAACATTTTGTGTATGACATTGACTATGTTTACATGCACACAAATATTCTGACTATTATTCTGAACTTGGAATATATTTTTTCAATTTGGTATGTTGACATATTCTGAGTAATTGTGGAATAAGACTGCGTGTACACAGTCAATGTTTCAATCCTTGATTGGGTTAAAGCCTGTGGAACCCCAACAAGTTGGACGAAGCTATGCTGCAAATGTGTCAGCACGACTTATACAAGTCATAAAAAAAGGTGTCAGTTGTCTCGTCATGGGGCGTGCCAAATTTCTGCACCCGTCTGTGGCTAGAGGGGCTTTATAGACCCAGCAAATTGCATTTTGAGTGTAATCATCACTTTTTGCGCTAAAGGAAAAACTTTTCTGCACACTAAAAGGAAGGTTTTTAAACACAAATCTGATCGAGATCAAGACTCTTCAGCACCATAGCTTCTATGCTGAGCTGTGTTTACTCCACTAATCGGATACACATCACACCAACTGGTTAACCAATCCAATTATTCCAGTCAGCAATCCCAGATAATCCCTTTGCAGCCCTTTCTCTCTACGGCGTTGCCTTTCCTTCCTACTGGCCCATTCCTGCAGTAGTGATGGGTTGAGAACATAACATAAATAAAGTCCCATAATCCCTGTTTCTAAAACAGCTCTGACATTAGATTTCCCCCCTGACAGGAAAATGGCCCCATATAATGCCCAACTGTCTTTTTAGACAAATACATTTCCCATTCCAAAGGTGTTACACCTTTTTGCTTTTTACATGTCTAGATTTGCTGTTAGACTGGCAGTGGGAGGATAAGTTAGAGACAAATAAATAATACACTAAACATCAGATTCGCCGGAAGAAATATACTGTCATCACCCTGTTCACTGTATTGTTATTGGCTCTTGGAGAAGCCAGTACAGAAATAGTCTGCAGCAGCATTATGACTATGTAAGAGTCAAAAGAGAAGTAGGTGTGAAAAAATCATCAAGAACCTTCCAGAAGGAAGAAACCTCTTCTGTGGAGAACGCTCCAATCATAACCCAAGGGTCCTCCAGACCTGAACCCAATCTCCTACTCTTCATCTTCACATCTTCCCTTCGGCGAGGGCTACTTCAGAACAGCATGGCGCGTTGCGGTTGTCTCTCAAGATTAAACGTGTTTCCCCCCCCCCTTTTTTTTGTCATTAATGTCTGTTGTTTTATGCTGCACCACTTTCCTCTCACAGAAAATTGCCTTCATGGTCGCCTTGGGCCTGGTCACCACAGAGCACTTGGAAGGTAAGAGATATTTAGAGTAGTTTGTCGGTTTGGAGGGCCGTCTTGCCATGCCAGGGTTATCAGTAAGGCTGTAACTATGCAATTAAGTGTCATTTAAAATCGAATCCTACTTTTATTTATATGTCCCCATTTGAAGCAACCGAAATATGACTCAATTAGCGAGGGGCATTTCAAATAATTTAGTAGTCCAGGCCAAGTACTTGAAAATTCTGACAAGTCTGAACTCAATATATAATTATTCAGGGAAATGAAACCCGTTTTACAGGCTATAGGTAAGGTTTTAATGTTGGTAACATTACTAGGCAGCTGCAAGATCCAGGAGAGGGATTTCTCGACTATATTACGAGTCCGTTATGTGGTTACATAACGAGTACGCTACACCAAATCCTCTTAATCGACTAAAGGCTGAGAGTCGCAACGTGTCAAAGCTAGTGTCGCGTAGCTAGTCTTGACGTTGGAAAAACGGAGGTACAAACCGTCTCCCTGTTCTCGCTCCCTGGCAGAGATCCAGACAAAGAGGCAGGAAAGGAAGAGAAGGAGCACTGCCAACCCGGCCTACAGCGGCTTGTTTGAACCAGAGGTGAGTGCCGGTCCTCAATATATTCCCCATAATGTGTTGTAAGCCAGTGGTGTTCAAACTTTTTGATCTGTTACTGGGAGGGTTGCAAACTACAAACCACTTAATTTAACATCATACAGTAGCTTCTAAAAATGACTGAAAGTGTATGCAGGTTTTATGAAATAAAGCTATATACTGTACATTATACGTTTGTTTAGAAAATAAATAAAAAAATTTTTTCGCTCCCCCATGAAATTGAAAAAGCACAAGATATTGCAAGGTTGAAGTAGATATAGGATTATTTATTAGTGTATCTGGTAAATGTTTAGTATATGTTTCACTGCTTTTCTAGCAGTCATTTTACTTGGGTAAGATGTTGTGTATACTTTGTATGCTATAGAGAGCGTTTCCATAATTGTTACCTCACTGTTCAGAAAGCAACTTCAAGGTTTTACAGCTCTTTGCTAAAGCATACATCTTTAAATCGCTCTGTGCAAGATATGAATATTTATTCTTGGGAAATATTTTATGTTTTACTGAAAATGCACATCTTTTCCATGTTGCCTTCCAGCGCAAGCGCCTTGCATCAAATTACCTGAACAACCCACTTTTCCTACGAGGTAAAACACACTTCACTTTCTGCGATAATGATAGTGGCCCATAGCGAGAGCGGCACAGTTATACACCGACTAACTCCATAAAACTAGTTAATTTCCTTCCTAAGTGATAGCAACGCACAAGCGCACAGCTCTGTCTGCATAGTAAACAACGCTTAACTAGCACTTAAAGCCGACTGTTGAGGAGAATAGTGTAATTGGGACACGGTGTTATTCCGAGTCCCTGTTCTGGTGGCGTCTTGATAAGAATTCAGCGCCAGACCCGGCTCCCCCAGCTTGTCTAATAACATTCTGCTGCCTGAAATGAGTTGCCTTCCCCAGAGCTTCCCGCATGGCTTTGCCTCTAACACCTCCTGTCTAGCGCTGTGTCTCAACCTGTTGGCGACTACTAACCTATTCTCCGCTTCTCATCCACACGCTAGACACCGAGGATCTCTGCTGGAAGGTACGTAAAAGCCTTACCACTGACACAGTGTGCTGCCTTGTGTGTGTGTGTGTGTGTCTGCTACAGTGTTTAATATGAATACGCGTTTGTGTGTACGCCGTTGTGAATTTAATTCGGGATGAAACTGCTGGGGTATTCCCTTAGCGGCGCGAGTGAGGGTTCTTACTCATTTGTTCTTTGATGCCATGTTTGGGGGTTTCTGTGCGGCTACACAAGGGTACAGGCCTAAAAAAAAAAAAGACAGAGAGAAGCTTTAAATATTATACACAGCAGACACCGGCGCGTAGCGTAGGCAGTTTTGATCGCAGCACTTCAACATGACAAGCCTCATTAAGGCGACGCTCTAACCGCCGTGGAGCTTTTCCAAACTAGGCCAATCCTGGAGCGCCTCTCATTATCGCCCGTAATGCGTCTCTCCCGTCCTGCTCGGCAGCTGTGACCGCTGGGCAACGATGACAGATGCGTCTGTACCTGCCTTCGGTTTAACTCGCCAGCTTCTTTTTTTTTTCGGCCTCTCTCGATTGGTGTTTGACTGTCACGCCATTTCAAGGTGCCGCGGAGAGCATAATGGGCAAGATGGGGGGGGGGGGCAGAGCTCGCTTTCTCTCTCTCTCTCTCCCTCTCTCGATTAAACTGCTGACATTTTACTGACTGCCAGCATTACCACAGATATCAGGGAAACGTCGGTGCCGTTGCTTTTCCCCCTCGAGTCCGGCGTTCGCACCCTAAAACAAATCCCTCACTCGCCATCTTGGCCGATATCAGAGAACCCTCAGGGTTCATATCAGAGCCCGGCTGCTCCAAATCATACGCCGCCTGTCTTGTTAGAATTTAATTACAGAGATAAGATGAGAAAAGAGAGCCCCGGTTCTGCCCCTTGCAGCAGATTACGCCGTAACTGGTCAACGGCGTCAGAAGTAGTGAACTCGAGCCAGTGCTGGTCACTTGTTTGAATCGTGTGCACTATGTTCAAATAACAACAACAATACTGATGGCTGTGTTGCCTGGCTGTACAGGAGGACTTGGAGCATGATGACCACTGTGCCATCTGTAAGGAGGAGGGAGAACTCCAGCCGTGTCACAACTGTACCCGCGCCTACCACCCCAACTGCCTGCAGCCTCCGCTCAAAACCCCACCCAGAGGGGTGTGGTACTGCCCCAAGTGCCAGAAGAAGGTATAAACCTTCACGTTTTGGCCCTTTACACCATGTTGTAAAATACATTTTTCCCTATTCACATAAAAGATCACGATACAGATCACATTATAAAGTAAAGGTGTAAGTAAGGTCTTTGTTATGAATATCTGCATGTGCACCATAAAAGAACATGAAAATTATACATATAACATATCAACTACCATCATAAAAAGCCATACGTGTATTCCTACACAAATGAATATGTTTTTATATTGAGCTGATCCATCTAAATTCTTTGACTCAAGTTGTTCCAATATGTTGCAGTATATTGTATTTTGCTGAGGCAGAAATGAAAACCGGTTTCTCTAGAAGCAACAGCTGTATTAACCTGTACACAGCCAGCTTTAGAGTCAGGTTCATTAGAATCAACCGCTCTAAACCTTTGTGCAGTAGATTCACGCAAAAAAGGCTGAGCGCTTTGTGTGTCATAGAGGACTTTCATGAACAAACATAACTGTCCTAAAAGTCACAAAACAGTAGCACTCAAACAACACCACCACTGACGGACGAGTCGGGGAGATGCCAGTGAGGAGGGGTCTTAACGCGAGTAAAGCCACCTGACTAACTGTCGTTTTGCTCTTTAAAAAAAAAAGGTCCTGAACAAGGAGAACATGTCATGGCCGCAGAACTTTGTCCAGTCCTATGTAACACACAAGACAGGTAAGAATGCTGCTGTGTGAACTTGGGGCTTCAAGACAGAAGAGGGAATATAAAAAATAAATAATTAAAAAATATATAATAATAATCCAAATGTTTTTGTATTTTCAAGTTATTTAAATCTGGTTGTATTGTCTTTTAATGTGACCACAATGTGAACACTTTTTAAAATGGTGTTCATGGTTGTGTATACAGTATATTCGTATATTGACGCTATGGATCCGTTTTGTATGTGCGTGTGTGCGCAGTGCGACAGGAGGAGAAGAGGCGACTGCTAAGGAGAAACGTGGA
The DNA here is from genome assembly GCA_027575585.1 of Percopsis omiscomaycus. Taxonomy (NCBI): domain Eukaryota; kingdom Metazoa; phylum Chordata; class Actinopteri; order Percopsiformes; family Percopsidae; genus Percopsis; species Percopsis omiscomaycus. The sequence goes on from JAODLI010075138.1 coordinate 7,793, forward strand.
GCTGAAGAAGGAGTGCGCCCACCTGGAGGAGCAAGACAAGAGACTCAACCAGACCCTCACGGTAGGACGACGGGCACAGAACCCCCCGCTAGCGTCACACGGCCAGGCTGCCTGTGTTAGGACTGTCAAATTTACATTGAGAAATGAATACAAGGGCAGACATGAAAAACAGTGGTTTTACTTTTCCATGACTGAATGCTATTGTTGTTTTGTTCATTTACAATATTAGTAGTCTTGGGGTTGTCCCCATGCACTCGCACAGGTGTCCTGTGTTTTGAGCCAATTGTTACATCCAATTTAATGATCGTTAGATTTATAGATTATGGGATGGATTGTGTGTGTATAATGCATCTTCTAATATTATATTGGCTATTCTAAGTCAGTCTCCTTCACACGGCATGCACTGACCTCTTTCAAGAGGAAATGCATCAACAGAAAGTCATTTAATGGGAGGACTAGGGTCCAGTTTTCAGCTGGCTTGGTCTTCAACAGAATTGGGTGCGTCTCTGATAACAGAACCGCATGACCAATCGTAGGGATGAATGCCTGCTTCGGCGTCGCCACAATAGACCTTTTTCACAGTGGAAGTGCTACCGAGGAGGGGTACCCTTTCTTCCTGTCTAGCCTGTAAACAGAGAAAATCCTAATTCACACAACTCATACTGTACCTGTTGAGTTTATTTGGCTGCTTAGACTGACTAGACTGTTTAAAGTTAGTTGGTTAAAGTATAATTCATAAAACACGGCTGTGTTGCAGTGACACAAAGCCTAAGTGATTGCTCTCTTCTCTCTCAGCAATGTATGGATGTCAGAGAGCGCCTGCTGGGCCAGCAGAGGGACACACAGACCTCCCTGGACCGCCTCAAAGGCCTGATCAGGCTGATTCAGCGCGACCAGATGATCCAGGTCACCATGACGGCCACCACCACCACCGCAGGGGCCTCTCTGCTCTCCCTGCCCTGGATCAAGCCCACCAGCACGGCTGCCGGCACCGGCACCACCAGTGCCGCCACGCCCTCCCCCAGCACCCCTTGCCCCTGCCCCTCCCCGGTCCTGCAGATGCCCCAGCCACAAGCCCAGGGCAACAACTAGTTCCACGTGGGCTATAGAGAGCCGGCTGGCTTCCCCCCTGAACCCGCCGCGGGCTGCCCTCACCTAAACACACGAGGGCAACTTTTATTTTTGTTTCTGGTGGTAACCTGTCCAAGATACCATTGAAATACCATTGAATAATATCCTAACCATTGTTTTTTTCAAGAGCCGTCGTTGGATAAAAGCAACAAAAACTATGAGAAAAAAAGAGCCTATATCCTCCACTCGATTCATAACAAGTATTTTTTAAAGCAGACACCTACAGTGCTTACGAGATTTCTTTTTTTATTTTATTTTGTATCTATCAATGTTCTTGGCCTTAATGTATTTATTACAACAACAAAAAGTTAGAGTACAGTGCTGCCACAGAAATATGGAGAAAGTATTCCGTGCGGCCCAAAAGATATTTCATTTCTTTTAAAAAAACATTAAAAAAGAAATAAAAATAAAAAAAAGGTACAATTATTGTTCTGCATATAGTGAGAGAGAACATTAGAGTAGTTGTAGTTACAAAAACAATGGCGTAATAAACCTGGGAGGACTGTACATTGTTATATCTGAGTAGATGTTTGCTCTCATTCGCCTATGAACAATGTTTGCCATAATAATTCAGGTGAAAGAGGGGAGAGGGAAATGTTTCCATTGTGTATGTACGTAAAAAGCATACGAGCCTTCAAACAAAAGCAGAGAATAATTTTTTTTTTTCCAGTATTAATATAGTTAAAAGTCAGAGGAAAGAAAGTATTTAAGATGAGTACAGAAATTAGCATTTCTAGTGGAGATTTTAGTATTTTCATGCTGACGCCTGTTGATAAATGTACGTTGGGAGTATTCAAGGGGATCATTGTACATATGTTGTATTATTATTGCAGGTTTTTATTTTTATTTTTATTTCTCAACTTGATTGATTCTCTTGTCTAGCCCAAGATGTTTCTTTTCTCGCCGTTGCACTCAAAAATGGACATTTTAAAAAGGACCATCCGAGTTTGTGTAAATGTGGGATTTAGCCCATTTAGCCCATATCTTCTACCCTTTACCAGTATAGAAAATATGCCAAAAAAAACTTGTGTTTTTGTACTGGGAACACTTATTATCAATAACCTCTGTAGTGCTTTTCCTGCCTTTTTGTTTTCTAATATATTTTAGCTTTGAAGTTGTTTTTTTAACTCATCACATTGTTTCACAACTGAACATTTTACAGCAATGAGCCTGTTAAATTCACGTTGTTTATGGAATTCTGTTAAGACAGTACAAATGAACACTGCCTCAAGTAGTTTAATCCAGGGTTTCTTAGTTGCATCATTTTATAGGTTACTGTCAACCACAAACTGGATAATTGTCATCTGCAACAGTTAGGAGGGGGGAGGGGGGAGGGGGGGGCCAGGTAGGAAAAGATAGCACTCTCTAGGACGTTTAGCATTTCTGGCCTGTCCCTAACCTAGATGCTGGTATCTTTCTCTACTTGGTGTTTAACATATAGCTTGTCTTCCTGCTGGTCCAGAGAGGTTCTGAAACACAAAACCTAGTCATTTTTATTTGATTTATAATATCATGTTTAGAGTCGCGTATCAAATGTTGAGTTGCAGGAGCCTACATAGCAACCTAAAAATGCACAAACGTGAACAAACGTCACATTCATTTAAATTTAAAAAAATGCCTTTATCATAAGGAATGGAGTTGGCACGCTTGGCGGTCACCATTCATACTACCAGGTACCATCATCATTTAAAAAAAAAAAATGGCTGCCATCAAACAGAATGACAAAAGGGTTCGAATAAACTAAGGGGTGAAGGTGTTGGGTCTGTAGAACATATGCCTAAAGAACTAACAGTTATTGTTGGAGATGTTACCGAAGGCACTAACGTTTATCAATGCCACGACTGCCTCACTGGAGGCTCGGGACTAGGGCTATGAAGAAATTATCTAGAAGGCTTACCCGTCAAGCAATATAGCTTTGGAACCATTCAGTAGCAATGTCAATTACATTTGTTTTACTCTTGCTGAGGAAAGTTTTTTTTTTTTTTTATCCTATTCTTGGAAAGAGATCAGTCACCCAGGTGATTTAAACTCTGGGCAGAATGACTTTATATACACTGTAAAACACTTTCATAGCCATTAATTGACTCAAAGCTCTCGTAAAACATTGAACAAAAAAAAATGGTGCTTGTCAATTTGTGTGCATTACTAAATAGCTATAGACATATATCAATAATGCTTTTGTGTTTTCTTTGAAAGTGAACAAAAATTGGTTGATTATCATGAAATGGAAAATAATTAACCAAGCCAAGACGGCCATTTTGATTTGGCACTGCCACAGGGGATTATATCAATCTCCTGGTCTATTTTGGGGCGAGAACATTCATACTGAGCTTCACATAGGGCCCAAATGCAGCTACTGATGGTAGAATGTATACTTTTTGATGCATATCATGCACTCGTCGAACCAGAGGAGTTTATAGGACACTGCGTAGTGTCTGGGAGAGCTGGTCCAAATGGAATTAGATTCCAGGATGAGGTGAATAAGAGATCATATCAGTGCTCCGTATTGCATCAACAGTACGCCCTCTGTCCATTTTGACTCCCACCTCCACCTCCACCACCACCCACCCTGAGGCGTTCGTCACAGCCTCTCGTCACCCATTTCCAGAATCTTCTCCGGGAGAAACTGTGCAGTGCTTACTGAAACAGATCTATTTTAATACACAATGACAACATTTGAACAAATGAAGAAAAAAAAGAATAGGAGTTAAAACATTTTTTTAATATTCTTTTATCAAGGAACAAAACAAAAAAAGAAAGAAAAACATTGGATTTTTCTATTGTTTTGCCAGTTATGCATTCTTTGTTAGCTCGCGATGTTTAACGTATTCTTTTGCCATGAGGAGCTGGTCGAGGGGGTTTGAGGACAAGACAACACGGTGTTTTTTTAGATGAAATGAAAAATGTCTGTTGGCTGTTTTAGAGTTTTATTTCTTTGTCATTATTAAGGGACTGTCCGGTGGATAGCGTGTATAGGAAAGTGTTTGTCTTAAATATGCCAATGTAGTTTTTTCCTTTCTGATGCATTAAAAGTTGATTGATGGAAGTTGGTAAATGGTAAAGAGTAGTCTCACTTTTTTGTACCAAGTTCTTATGAAAAATTGAATCATTAATAAACAAAAGTCAAGAACAAATATTGTGTGTCTCTGTTTATAATACGTACCAAATCACACTTGTAACAGACTGCGGAACAAACCAGAACGGCTTTAGGCCAAACATGGGATACTAACAATAGTACACTATGTGATTTTTACTCACTAATTAAAAAACACACACAAAATGTTGGGAAATTGTGTTTAAGCACCTGCCATAGGTATGTAAACCCATGTGAGTAAAGATATACATCATCAGTAAAAAGACTATATTTAGACAGTCTCGCACACACACAAACACACTTTGTTTTCTCAGCAGTAGGACCAGAACAACGACATGGCTGAATTGAGCCGACGGGGCAGCACAACATGTGTGTGTGTGTGTGTGTGTGTGTGTGTGTGTGTGTGTGTGTGTGTGTGTGTGTGTGGGGGGGGAGGTGTTCTGTTGGTTGCCCCGCTGGGTCAGGGCGTTACCTGGCCCGGCGGGCAGCGGGAGCCGAACA
>JAODLI010075139.1:0-12517 GCA_027575585.1 Percopsis omiscomaycus
ACTTAATGTTAACGGAGCGCGTGCACACACACACACACACACACACGGTCCTTACTCCGTTTGAGTTTGGATTCATGTACAATCACCCCGTCTATCATCTGAACTTTGCCGGCATGGAGGGGGAGGAGAGGCAGAGAGGGGAGGGGGGGGGGCAGTTGACAGTTAGCCAGACAGCTCCTCTCCGCCAGGGGTTTGAACTCTTTGTCCTGTAGAGGGATGGATGTTCAGGCTGGGGGGGGTCCAGGGAGGGATGGAGGGGCCCCATCAATATCCTGCCATGGCTGCCTGGGAGAGCTGGCACTATGGAGGGCCCGAGATAACAACACGGACAACTTCACTTTCTTGGTCTTTAATCGAGGCTGGGAAAACAAGTGGAAAGGTTGTTATATTCCACTTGAACTGGGAGGCGAGGGCGCCGTTGAGTGTCGACAACAACTGTTCGCAACACAGTGGGGACGTGTGCACAATGATCATCGAAATTGTATTTACACTGTGCCGTGCTTCACAGGCCTCTAGCCCCAGTTCTCGGCAGCCTCATGTTAATTCAATGACCAAGAGCAAAGGGGAACAAACAACAACAACAAAACACAATCCTTGGAGGAGCAGGCTTTGGAGAGTACATTTGAGGTAAAACTAAAATGTGAACAGCGTCCAGGGGGATTTAATCGCCTCTGCTTCAGTAAACGGCTGCGTGAGGAAGAGTAAATTCTTCAAAGGCTAAGGGGTTGAACAGATGGTGTTCCCTGTCAACGTAACCACTCCAGACAAACGGCTTAAAGAAGCGCCACACATCGTTTCATATAGCACAGGTTCAAGTTGACCTCCAAATGTAGACCGCATCGAGGAAATTCTCTTATTGGGTAAATAAATTGTCCAGTGGACCTAAACGCGACGGTCATCTCGGTGAAAAGGGCAATGACATATTCCAAAGAGCATTCTACTTCAGCACTTTTAATGCATGTTAAGAGGCAGGCACTTGCCAATTAAAATCTATATCAATTACTTTTCGTCTCCTCCTGCAAGTGGTAAAATAGCAGGATCAAAACCGCCATGCATTACGTTTGCATCATCAGATATGCATCAAGAGTCAGTGAAGGACAGCTAAAGAGAACGTAGCCAGTGAAGCAGTTTATGGACTATATTTCTCCACAACATTTCTACATAACTGGCTTGCCTTGAAAGTAAAGCCAAGTGGTTGATCACCTAGTTTTCTGTTTCTTTAAAAAAAAAAAAAACTCTTGTTGCCCTGCAGCTGCAGTTGATTCACCATATATTTGCATGCTTAGAAAAGTGCCTACTGGTGCTATAGTGTAGTTCTGAAATGAAAAGGCTGAAAACATCATCCCATAAATAGTTTTTTTTTTTCCTTCATTTTCCCCCCCAATCCTTCTAGACAAATACTCCTGGCAAGCTTCCACACAGACCAAATAAAGCTGTGAGTGCCTCTTTGCCTTTGTATCACATCTAAGATAGGGTATCATACCGATTGGGCAGCATGGCCTCCCTCATCCACAACAGAAAGTTCTGTTATTCTTCCACAGCTTCCTGGCACTTGGCAATGGAGCGGTGGGTTCCAAGTTAGCATCCAGCAAAACCGAGCCTTTTACGGAATGATTGCAGTGCGGTGCCTTCTGCTTATGCCAGACATCCAACTCACACTAAAACATCACAGCGAAAATGTCCATTTCTCTCTTCTTTTTTTTTTTGATCAGCTCAAAACAGATGGTATACCAGTATTCAACACATCACACTTCTGAAGCATGTGGTGTCTGTTTTCTGCAGATCGGTGGCTATTTTAGGGCTTAGCAGAATGACAGACATGCACCTTGGAGATTCTCAAGCATTTTAATTTCCAGGAGGTGCAAAACCATCTTGTGTGTGTGTGTGTGTGTGTGTGTGCGCGCTTACTGTGATTAAACTGGAAGTGGTGCGTCTTATTAGATGATAACCAACTCTGGGAGGTTACCACTACATTTTACGTTTGTTTTTAAGATTTTTGTGTGTGCAAGTCGAGATATAGAGATATAGCTAGACGTCATGACAAAAACCCCACCTCCATAAATAAAAGTAGCTTTGGGTAGGAGCCAAGAAAAATGGGAAGAACCACGGTGACCAACTGGGTTCCTGTATTCCAAGAGCACAAGAAGAAAAGATTAGCTCTGGGCAATTTAGGAGACTTCATTTTTCCTGTAGCGTGAGTGGATAGTCACGGACAGGCTTGAAGTCAATTGACTTCTAACGCACTCGCACAACCGACCCTGGGTTCTTTCTTTTCAATTCACCATTTCAACCAATTACTCTTATAGGAAGGCACAGAGTGCACAAAAATATAATTCTCACAGTCCCCTATTCCTCGGCATGTCTCTTCTCTTTTAGACCGATGTGGTCGTGCGATCAGACAAGGCTGGAGCGAATCAACCATTTAAAAAAGAGCAGCTGTGGAAGGGGAAGGTGGGGGAATGGGGGGTCTTGGAGAAAGTAAGTTCAACTCAAAGCTATCTGTCTCCCTTTGATCAGGAGGAAAGGTGGATTAAAGAGTATTCTTCAGAAATTTTCACTTAAGCCGCCAAAAACGTATACACCAGCCTAGTACACGATGCAGAAAACTCCAAGAGCACTGCCAAGGTCAGATTAGACCTCATTCTTCACACCGGGGTTTGCTTGTTAGTCCGCAGGGCATTCTCCAGGTCTTTATCGGCAGTTTCTTGTGAGGTTGCTCCAATTAAGGCTTGATTCATGCATCTTTATTTGCCTTGGACTCATTCCATTTCTTTCCTGTGACAAAATGAGTCCACAGTATCGGGTTAAATTATCAACAGCCTCCGATAGCCTTCAGTTTCACCTAAAAATCAATCTCTGCATCTATTGGGTTTGAACTAATTCCATGCCATGTGATGGATGCATGTGTGTGGAGCCCAGGAGGTCACCTTTCCCGCCAGATGTTAGAGGGCAGTGAGTATGGAGCACCGAGTAAGAATAAGCCAAAGAATGACCGACATTTCTGCAGGGAACAGGGGTGTCTGAGAGACCGGGGGTGTCTTCTACCCTCCCTCCCGGCGTCTTTAAGCGGCACGTGTGTAGAAACAGCTTTAGACTGTGTTCAGTGTGCATTCACCCTCCAGGGCAGAGTATTAGGTCTGTGGGGGCAGGCTGATGAAAGACGCGGCCGCTCACTTTTTGCGTCGTCAATCAGCCAACAGTACAGTAAATTATTTTTCAACCACCACGGGGTGATAGATGCCCAAACAAGATGGGGTGGGCTGGGGACAGGGGAGCGTGGAAGGGCGTCTAACCCTTCTTGTGTGGTACACTCTTGTTGTGCTGCACACGTTTTCTCATTTGGGTGCTAGCACTAACGTAGCGCCCTGGGCCACGGGCGTGATGAATGCCCCTCCCTGGCACTTCCCCGGTCTCTTAGGAGCACTCTGGAAAGAGAGGAGCTCGGGGAGGGGGAGCGCGTCTGGGCGACAGAAGCCCCACGTCAAATGAGAGGCTGCCAAACTGAGCCTCCGTGGCCCTTCATCAGGACCGGTGGTCCTGGAGAGGGAGCCGCCTCGGGCTAACACTTAAAACTGCAAGCCAGGCATCACATCTGTGCAGCTGGGTATACTCTATGGAACGGAGACAGACAGACAAATGAAAATACATAGAGACAAATAGTACAGACAGACAGACAGACAGAGAGAGAAATCAAGCAGTTCCTCCTCTGTATCAACCACAGCGAAGCGGACATAACCTAACACAGGCCTCTAGTGGTAAAGGCTTAAAAGGGTAAGCAAAGAAAAAGGCAGTAATCATTGTCCGTCTCCCCCTAACTGTCTCGCATGCAGTTTGTCTCCATCCATTTAAGCATAATTAACAACCAATGTATGTGTTTGTTTACCATTAATTAAGATGATTCATGTCTGGCAGGTCTTGCTTGATGTCGTTTCTTTGTGTACACATTCTTCTCATTCCTCTCATTCCTGAGCCATCGCAGCCATTTGTTCAGAGGCACTGGCATTTCCTGTTACACTTCCAATCCAATCATGTTTACCGTGGCTTTCAAGACACGTTTTTATTTGGTTGGCAGTAAATCTGCAGAGAAATTTCGCACAATGTAGGCGAACCGTTTCCTTTTCCCTCAACAACATGGTAAAAACAGAGACCGCCGCCACCCCCCACACACACACACACACACACTTGAATTCGCTATGAAACACGGACAAACAAGGATTTGGAAGTAAATGTTTACCCAGTTTACTGGCCATAGCAGGAAACCTCACGCCGTGCCAAATACAGCAGCCATGCTGGAAAATGTCCCGCGACTCGCTTGTGCCAGTGATAAGACGCTCAGTCTTCTGGCAGCAGCAGCAATCTCCCAAGTCTGGTAAGACTTTACATGGGCTTGTTTCTGTGTCTCCATGGTAGAATACACATAATGACTAGGTCTAGGTGTTGGACTCCCATCCAGAAGGTCGTGGGTTCGAGCCCCAGAGTGTGCCTACCTTTAAGCATCCTTGAGCAAGATGCCTAACACCTACCTGCTCCATGTAATAGCACCATGTAATTGTAAGTCGCTTGGGATAAAAGCATCTGCCAAGTGACGTAATTGTAATTGTTTCAAGTAGGGGTTCTCTATGCCTGGTAATAATTCTGGTTGATCGCATACTCTGCCTGCACAGGGCAACAACGCACTTTGGTGATTCGTCCGTAAATACTTAATGGAAGTGTTTTGCCAGCAGACTGCCCAGTGTTTAGGTTAATCAGACCTACCAATTTCATCTCGTTTAATAATCAGAGATCATTTGATTAGCGGTATGATTATACAGCGTGGTTACCGTAGTAATAATGACCTTTCCTATTACGAATTCAAATCAAGTCGGATGCGTATAATGTGACCTTAAGCTTTATCATGGCAAATTATGACCTCATCCAGGATTTCCAATAAAGAATATCTGTCTCATTAGATTATAATGCAATCTGCGCAGGGTGAGGGATAAAGTGCGATCAGGTCACACATTTTAGTACTCGTCATTATGTAATCACAGCAGGAACGGGTGCAACACACGCACACACACACACACACACGTCAAACCTGCAGCCTTCTTCTCAGTTTACAATCCAAACCGATAAAAAGGAAAATGATGAAAAGAGTTGCTGAAAAGTCCACTTCCATCGTTTACAACGCACTTCGAATGCTAACGGACAAAAGAGCATACGCTTCAATGCAGGATTTGCGGACTTTGAACGCATAACACACAAACACAAGGAGATCACACGGGACGAGAATGGGCCTAGGGGGCATCATGAGGCGATGTTCACTTGTACGCCGTTTACTGCAGTTTCATTCCAAAGGGTTATTTATGAGTGCAATTTCTCCGACTTCTGGCGGAAAACGGCACGCGGCACTGAGGATTTCTTTCCATTGCGACAAAGAAAATGGCATGCAAATAGATGTTCTCTGGTGTGCTTCCCCAGGAACAATTCCCCACAAATGCCACCCCGCAAATCACTTAAAGCGGTGGGGAAAATGGGCATGTCTGCCTCGTCTGGGGGCACCTAAGAGATGAAGTAGGAGATTGTCACAGTCTAATTCCGTTTCTTGCTGGGTGCCAGAAAAGCCCTCCCTCACAACATGCCAACGCTTTCATTCTGTTTGTGGAGGAATTATTTTTAGTTTTAGAAAGCCAGGAGAAAGGGAAAGTCGAAAGGCATGCCAGTGAATTATTGGCATGGCCACGAAATCCCATCAGAAAGGTTTGGGTAGAAACACATCAGCCGGGGGTTCTAAGAATAAAGGTGTGCTGTACATTGACGGCCCATATCCTCCCAGCAGTTCCCGTCTTCATCTTGTGTTTTTGCAGGGCCAAACTACTCCCGGGAAATTAACCCTGCAGTCATTATGCTGGTGAGGGTCACTGAATACCACACTGTGGCAAGTGTGGAAACACCAGTACTTACTGTGGCTTCACTGCCCCGCCTCAGGCTGCCGATTGGCCTGACTGTTCACACACACAGCCACCCACCCACCATTCAGCCACCAGTCAGTCCCCTTAATAAGGACAGCAAATAGTCCCTCCAGCCCTAAAGGGACAATAACATGGGGCCATGATATTTGCTCTAAAGCTGGAACTGGAGTGAAACCGTCTCTGTGTCTAAGCAGAGGGCTGGGGGTTCAGGAGGATAAATGCCCACGCTCTATTTGAATTAGGGCTCGCTTCAGAGCTGTGACAAAGGCTGTTTTCTGCTCCAGCCACCAGAGAGCAGCCTGCCAGGTCACGATCCTGAACCAGTAGCCCACTGACACGTCACAGGTCCAAATTATAATAGCAATGAAAATAGGCAGGAAAAACAATGGCTTGAGGCGGCTGCTGTAAATGCTGGCATTTTAATTGCCACCATCCTCCGTTACGCTCGGCCGAAGCAGAAAAGTGGAAGGGGGGGGTCTCTTCTGTCATGCTTAATCTGGGATCTGCCATCCTTCTCCCCTCAAACCAACCCCATTACCCCATCCTGCACTTCAGAAACAAACAGACTGAAGTAAAAACTGGTTTTAGCACCACAGTGGCATGCCTTTTAACATACTGCCTGCCCAATGCTTTTTACTTCCAGGAAGGTGCAGAGATGAGCAAGCGGACATTCGAGCACCCAAGGCGCCATTATCACCAACGCAGAATTTGCCAACTAAAGTAATGAATCCTCCGGTGTAGTCTGGTTCACAAAAGACCCTAGGTTCCTTTATTGGCAGGGGGGAGTAAAATACAGAACTGAAACCACCGGCAGGGGCTTTGCTACAGGAATTTGAGAATTGGCCCAGAGTCATCGTAGGGTTGACGTGAACATTCGGGACTTTCCACCGCCTCATGTAGGTTGGTTGTGTATCATACTGATCTGGGCTGGATCGGGGCGGGCTGAGCTTTAGCTGCCAGTTCCCAGAACACTGGAAGCCTTTTTTCCTTCCACCAATCACAACCAGATGTGCCCGGACTTGTTTCAGGAAAACGCACTCTGTCTCACTTTCAGTTTCTCAACTCTCTCTCTCTCTCACACACACACACACCTTGGCAGCGTGCATATTCACCCACACAGATAGAAAAAGACAGGAATACACACACACACACACACACACACACAATCATTGACAAGAGAAGCACGCAAATGTCAGCAAGGCAATGTAATCACAGACGCCCAAAAGGAATCCCAGAACAGGAATCGAGTCCAGTAACCTGCACTTCAAAAACGGGTCACTTTCCTAACTCCAATTTCCCTCCAGCACTTGTAGTTTGAGGAGATTCCCTCTGACATGAGTGAGAGATTTACGAGCTGTAGATAGAGGTTTATTTCTCAGCAGATACCTGGACCTATCAAGGTGATGCAAAGGCCCATCAATCATGGACCAGGCGGGTTCCTGTGCCCAGAAATTCTTCGACAGGTTTGCCACCAGCCGTAGAGCGCAAGAGTAATATTAAAACTGGCTGCCATAGCGCCATTAACATACCCGTGGGTGCATTTTAATATTTGAACACCGTTTGCATGCTTTTTCTCCCAAGCACAGTGTGAAAACTAGTTTATGTCCTCCAGCTATGTAAAGCATTGCTGTTAATGACAATAACCCAGCAATACAGTGCACATTTCACACAGCAACAGCATTAAAAGCGTATGTGTGCGCGTCTGTTTATTCGATGGGGTTGGGGGAGTTGTGTGTTCTGTACGTAAACAGTTAAAGCTCATGAGCAATTAACTATTCATTAACCGAAATCTGATCATAAAATTATTCATCCTTTCTCCTGTGCAGGGAGTATAGCTTCCCCTCTGTATCTTTGCTGTCATGGATCAGCCTGTAGCAACACTATCAGTTAACACCATCTGCTCCTTGCAGCAAGTGTAAAATTGAGCTTCTCGAAAGTCTTCCGATATTGATCGGAGCCACATTAATTTCATAAAGTGACGTGCGTTGCCATTTGTACGCTACATGGAATTTGTGTTCCCAGTTATGACGAGCGATAGAGCTTCTCAAGACCGCTATTGAGCATGGCTGGCAGAATAGTCAATTATATTATAACGTTGAAGCAAATTGCAATTTTAGTTTTTGCAATTAATAGTGTGGCTAATTGCAGAAACATGTGAAACATTCAGTGCGACTACACAGTGGGAAAACACTTCCAGAAGTAATCAAATATAATAGTGCTCACATTATACTGTACAGCAATGACTTTCATTTGATAATCTCATTGTGTAGAAATGCCAACACATACAGTGGAGCACAGACAGTTTTAATATATAGTCTAATGAAGAACACGCCTTTAGTAATTAACTTATTTTAAATGTTTTCCTCAGTATTTGTTCAGTTTGTAAAGCATGAAGTCACATTCGTTTCTGTGTAGAAAGAAAGATGAGGAATTTACCACTACTTGCCAACACAGGTCCATCTGGATCAATAACCAAATGAAAACAAACAGGGCTTGTCTGCACGCCTCAGAATTTCTCAGACTGACTTTTTTTGTAATTCAAGCTATAGGCATATCGCAGCTGCAAAAATAATTTTCTACCCAACTAAGCACAGAAAGTACAGCTGCATTGTGCCACACTGACAATCAAAACCATTATGCATATACGTATAAAAGGAACTGCCAAATGGCGTATTTTTATTTTTACTTGACTGAAGTTAATAGTTAAAGCATTGCAAGAACCAGCCTTCATATGAACACCCATTTCAAAGCAATAAATGGCTGTAAAACATTTACACCTTCCATTGAACTATTTTAACCAGCCAGAGTGCTTTGATCTACCACCTTGGCTGCCACCGCTATCGCTAAGAGTCACTCAGCCCAGTCATGACTCGTCTCCTGGTGGTGGACCGAGCTTCCTGCAGCTGACAGGACCGCAGAGTCACTACCCATCTTCCGGAGTCTAAGGACCCACCTCTTCAGAATTCCCCTTGGTGCCTCTGCCCCTGACCTCTCTGCCCCATGGCGTTTCCATTAATGCAAGCCCTCAATGGTGATCATCCATTTCTATCTAAATAAGAAAATAAAAACAAACTTCAAATATCTTCATTCCTGCTCTATGTCAGGATAAGCTCTTAAATAGTTTTCTCTCATTTTTTGAGGACTTAATGGTATGTTGAAATGTAACGGCTTTAGGAACCAAGTTAGCTGTGATGACTGCTGATGTCATTATTCTAACAGAATGTGTATACTTACTAGGGCTGTGCTAAAATATCAATACAGCGATATATCGGCATATTTATTTTCGCGATATACTAAATCGATTTCCAGATCAAAAATCGATTCTTAAAAAAAAATTATTTTTTGGGAAGATTCTCGTTTTAAACGGTGTGTGAACTACAACTACTAGATGTCGCAGTATGGCTAGTTGCCTAGTTATTTTTACTATGTGGAATATCGCAATATGTAATGTATCGCAATGTATCGTGATATAATCGTATCGTGACCCTTGTATCGTGATATGTATCGTAAAGTCCTTGCCAATACCCACCCTAGTACTTACGATGGCTAGACTCGTGTCTGTGTCCAAGTGTGGTAGACCCGAGTTGAGATACAATGAATCCAAATTAAGGTTGGAGGAAAATATATATAGAATAAAATACAGCGAGTGTGTGGATTTAAAGATATGCAGTAACAAAAGCAACATCAAAACACCAAAATGTGTTAACGCTCAAGAGGATTTAATAATTGATGACTTTCAGAGGAGCAAAATATCTGAGGCTCTTTATCAATTTCAACCTAAAAGTTGCAACAACTGCAGTCGCACTAGAAGGTGCTACAGTGAAAACCAGTCACAGGTTAGGGAGGGTGTAATCATACGTGTCACAGCCTTGTTCCTACCGTTTCATCGCTTCTGCTACACCATCGAGTCTAAAAATATGTATACGCCTCAACTAGTGAAATAAGTTCACTCTTTGTTTCCACACTTGGTCAAATGTCAAACCAATTAGATGCATTGAGACACTCAGATATATTCCATTTCGTAAGCCTGTTGCCTGAAAGTCGGGCAAACTAGTCATCACCAGTACACAAGAGAGTACATGCATAGTTCAGTGTCAATATTGGCATTGACAAAACTTTTACGAAAACCAAGTTAGAAGATTTGGAGCTGAGCCCGGTCACCAGCAGTCAGAAAAAAACGGAGTGACGGATAAAAGTATATTCTCCATTTTACAGCTTAAAGCACATTAAGACTTACAGTAATCTCTCTGGGTTTAGTTAGTCAGAAAAAAGAGCATGGCGGTTGGTTACTGAAGAGGTAGGAGGGTGGCAACAGGGCAGCGGTAGGGCGTGGAGCAGTAAGTGCATGCCAGACAGGCTACTCTTCAGTGGATGTCCCAGTGTGGTTGCGTGTAAAGATCAATGTATCCGGTCAATAGATCATTAGGCAATCCCTGCACTCCTGAAATAACACAGGGATCAGAGTGGAGATAAGAGCTTGGATCAATGCTGGGCAGGCGGGTGGAGGGTTGAAAGCGAGGGGGTAGCACAGGGATTTAGGGAACGGGCCCCATCGTGGCGGGGTTAGCAGTTTGGGGCAAGGGAGAGAGGGCCGCATCTCCATGTTGACTATGACTAAAGCATATGTGAACTCCATCTGCACTCCATTAGCGTATGTGAACATGGGCGGTGGACCCGGGCGGGGACGGGTTTGGCTGCCTCTCCGTCTCAGTAGGTGGGGGTTCTTAGACGGACGGCGCATGGTACGGTTGGACTGGAGTCATAGTGACTTAGTCACTGGGGAGAAAAGGGGGATTATGGTGGAAACTGTTGAGTTTTTCAACTGGCAAATGCCCAACACAGAGACAGGCAGACAAGACAGACACACACAACAACAACAAATAGGTAACCTTGTTTAATCAAGGCGGTTACTGGGGTTTAATACCGGTTTTAAATGCACTAATGATTATCATTGTGTCTAGTAAATCATTATCATCAATAGAGATCAGTCAAAACGATTTAGGCAGAGCATTATCCCACATACCTCTAGGCAAAAGCGCAGCCGTGTTAGTGTGCAATGAGTTTAAAAGCGGTGGCTCCTATCAGATAAGGAGGTAATTATACAAAACAAATCACGTTGATTAATTTCACCGTAAAGCATTTAATCGTACAATGGAATTAAAGCACACACATAAATGCCTTTTGATTGGGCAAATATCAGAACTTGAGCCCATTCTTATGACTGAGATCTATTTGTAATCACAGAGGATCATTGGAAAGGTCAAGGCATAGTGCTTATCAAGTTCTGCTAAAAGAAAATAATAATAAAAAAAAAAATAATATCGACAAACTTGATTCAGCACCAGATTACTTCAGGATGGATTTTGCATACCGCACAAACAGCCAACCCCTATCTCACGTTTTGTTGGGGCGAGGGAATCAGGTCTCTATGATTAGTTTGATATTATGGTCTGTAGGCCGGGGGTAATATACAAAAATATATAAATAAAAATGTTTTCCTGTGTGGGTGCGAGGGGCAGGCCTGCCCTCTGAGGACAGGAGAAACTAACAAAAAAATAAAAAATAAAAATAAAAAGGTGGTGAAGCCGTGCACAGACGCGCCGTCCTAAATGGGAACAGCACGCCACACCCGGCGGACATCTGTTTTCACAGGTGCACTCACCCAATGTGATTAAGATTGGCGCCACGCACCCCTGAGCGATGCTGAGCCGCTACGCCATCGCCGTGGGGTATAGGAGCACAGAGCGCGAGTGCCAAACGCTGGTGTTATTTGGGGCAGATGGAGTGGATGTCGACTGAGCGTTTGTGTGAAAGAGACACGACTGAAGAGGAGGCCAGGAAATAGGAATGGTGTCGGTCGGTCGGGAGCGGGGAGGATTATGTGACTAGCATTCACAAAGCATAAGGCCCCTAACATTCAAAACAACGCAGAGGAACATTGTTTCAGAAGAGTGGGATTATTCTGAGCACAAGATGATAATTCCCTCCTTTTCGATTTTCAAAGTGAGGGAGCGAGATTACATCAAAGGATAGGAATAAGCCACACATGGGACCAGGCTCTTATAAACACAGTAACAATTCCACCACAGCAGAAATGTTCAGTCCGAGAGGACTGATGATGTGTGAAACAAGCTATTCACCATCTGAAAAGCCTATAGCATATACAGTAAGTAGGCAGTGTTTTTGGCCATGCCTGCTGGTACTTGATAGAACATGCTTGCTTCCATGGCAACTAGAGGCATTGCATTCCCTTGCACCAGCAGGCCACTTCATGCTTTAATGTAAAGAGACAACTTGCCGGAATTAATTTGTGTTGTCATAAAAAAAAATATAAAAAAACATTTAATTCTGAAAAGAAATTGAGAAAAATCTATTTGCTTTGTTACCGTTTACTCCCCCTATCCACATTCACAACACAGCAGCCAGAACATAATTCTCCGGTGGGGTTTTGGGAACTTTCAGCCATTTCAAGTGCTCTCACTCTGAGAAGCACAAGGCAGCGACAAGAAAACCTTTAACGAACGAGAAAGCAATTTCATTTCACAGCAGCGAAAACCCGAGGACGG
>JAODLI010075141.1:0-12514 GCA_027575585.1 Percopsis omiscomaycus
AGAGAGCTTTAACTAAACCTTTGCTCTGGACATTTCATCTCTCTGCACTTGCACTCGCGCACCACGCTCGTGACACTCGGTTAATCTCCTACTGGATCCATGTTCAGATCCAGTAGAAGAGAGATCCAAAGGTAACCCAAATGGTGTTTTAGACTATAAAAGGACTTAGTATCCATAAAAAATGAATAGTATTTTAAACCATGTACACATGAGATGGAGGTTCAAATTGTTTTTATAGGTGGATAATGATCTGTGTTTCTCATGTTTTAGTTCATTATCTCAATTAAATGACATGTGACACATGTTCTAAAACCCCTTTTCTGTGTAAAGTTTCAGCTGAGCAGTGAGTTTGTTGACCTTTGTTGAACTCTGTGATGAATTGTGATGTCACGCTGATAAATATGTCTGCCACTGGTATACAGGAGTTCAAAGAGAAAGATATTCTATCAGACGGTGGCTGGGTCGCTGTCTAGACATGTTGGAAATGGCAGGTGGGGTGATTAATAACCATACACTCCATGTAATCAATATCTAGCCCAAGCCTCGGATTTACTAGTCCCCAATGCAAGAAATTAAGACAGCTACTGTTCTTATTAACAAATATTTTATACACCTGACTAGATTACTGGTTTCCATGCAGAAAACAGGCTAATTGTTGATATACATTACAATTAGGTCATTTAGCAGACGCGTTTATCCAAACTTCTTAAAATTACATTGTGCTATTACACGGAGCAGATATCAAGGATGCTTACAGGTAGGCCAACTCTGGGGCTCGAACCCCCAATCTTCCAGCTGGACCACTAGACTATCCTGCTTCCCTACATGCCATGTTCAGTTGCTAAGCCCTTATTTTTTCTTTTCTAAATAATTTGCTTGTTATAGTTGGTGTCAAACTTTACATTTCCATATAATCTAACAATAGGGAACATACCTTCCATAACTGTGCAGGCAATAGCTCATTATTAGGTGACAAAGTTAACAACACTTACTTACTTAAAGTAAGGTCTGTATTTGAATAAATAGGATAATATTCACAGAGAACATAGTCTGTACATCTTAATTTGCCTTGCCTGTTTATAAAGATTTGTATGAATAGCATCTGTGCCTTTTGAAGTCAGCAGAAGTAGCTGCTTTATGGCCATGATAAGAGGACCTCTTTCCCTATGGTTTCTCTTGTGGAGGACGACACATATGTGTACTGTATGTATACGGTATATTGGCACTCTATATTCACAAGGTTTTCATTGTGTGTAAACAGCCACAGTGTGGTCAGTGTAATGTGTCAAGGCAATATTTTCTGCATCGTCTCCATCTCACACACACTGAACAACATCCTATTGACATTGATCTAGTCTGTGAGAGCGTGCATGATGTGCAATCACACAAACTGGGAAGTGTTTCATATTTATAAATGAAGGTCTACGTTCTACCGGCCGCTGTATGAGATGTATGGAGATTTCTGTGCATAATTTCAGATATTGCTACATCAACATTCCATCGCAGATTCAAGGATCTGGAAAGCCATGAACCAAGAAACAGGAGAAAACTTTAAGATCCAGAGACTGTTAAAAAATATGAATACTGTTGAAGAATAGCCACATTAACTTATTTATATAAGAATATTTTTCTTTGCCTCAGGTCAGTTGAAAACCAATATGTTCATCCACCGATAAACATATAAAGTAGTCTAGCTTTCAAAACAGACAGTGTGGAGGGTAGCAGGGCCTAATATCCTATAGAGGTCTACGTTTTCTCTGTAGTGGATCATCCTACTGCTACTGGAAAGGCGTCAGTAGCTGTACCACTTCATGTAGTTTTTCTGTAATTAATGGCTCATTATTATTATGTCATGTAATAACTCAATCAGGACTTTTGACTTAGACATTGAAATGGAGGTAGAGTTTATTAACTCAAATTTGTATTGACTATTTAGTTAGATTTTATATTAGTGTGCACAGTTCTGCTGTATAATAGAGGGAAGCAACAGAAGCATACATCTCTGTGATTTGGGGAGCCAGTGTCATGCTGGGCTTCACCTTTCAGATCCATGGTGTCTCCATGCTGTGTTAGAAAAAGCTGTGTGCTTTTTAAATACACCGTAGCCTCTGAAAGCTTGAGCCTTAGGGTTAGCAAGGAAAACCAGGTTGGTGAATTAAATGGCACCCTATAGATCCATGATGTCCTCCACTGTATGCCTGCGTGAATGTGTATATAGAGCTTTACACTGTGGTGCCTAATGTGTTCCATCTTAAAAACCAGGTGGTTATTAATCTCAGTAATGGCTCAAATGAATGAAATACATTGTTAAATAATTAAATTATTGATGCTTTCATCAAGAGCAGAGTAGGTCCTATGTCAGGAATTCAACATTCAGATGTTGCCATTGAGAAACTCTTTATTCCTCACTCATTATTTACTCTCATTGAGGGTTTTTTCACCTGTGTTAATTGCCTCACCTGTGTCATTATCCTCATTGTCTGTGTAGTTAAACCCCAATCTTCTGTTAGTCTTTGTGAATGTCATGTGTTTCCCTAGACCCTAGGTCTCTTGTGTTTCTAAAAGCTCTTGTGAATTTACTGCTCTCCTGGCATGACTGCTGCTTTGCTTTATGGTAATGGTTTATTGAACTCTCCCTATTGGATTTGTTTGCCTGGTTTATGAACTGCCTTTTGTGTATTGGACTGGATTGTGGATATTCCTTTTGGATTTTTGTGCTTTACTCTTTTGATCTTCTGAGTGTTATAATAAACATTCTGTTTATTATAACCAACTACAGCATAGAGTGATGGTTGAATCCTAACCAATCTCTTGCCTGCCAGACTTGAATTTAAACGCTTGGAATTTTAGTTCAGTGTGTTGTGTCTGCATCTGGGTCCCGTGTTGTGACAGATGGGTTTAACAAGTAATGTATAATTTGACACAATGTGGTCACAGACATGGCACAATAACATCTGTTCATATTCTCCCAAAGTCTTACATTTCTGAGATGCTGTGGCCTCGGTAATATTGCCGAGACACAGAGTAATCCTGAAGCCATTTACAGCTGATGTCAAAATGGCAATGGATGGGAACAATAAGAGGAACCGAGAAGGAGGCTTACGTATGAGCCGTCTGACGGAGCCAGTGTAGTTTTTTTTGCTTGTAAACGGGTTGACGAGGGAGAGGCACTGGTGTTCCGCTGCAGGAGACAGATAGGAATTACTCCCCTCGTCTGTATGAACATGTTGCTCATACAGCTGGCCCCTCTGTATACTGTAGTGAAGTGAGCTTTACATGTGTGTTGTGTTGTTTAAATAAATCCAGCAGCAATAAATATGCTACTAATACAATATTAATGATATAATTACGGTGGCTTTCTGTAAATGTATAGTAAATTTAAATACACACATGACACATGCATAACCACACACATGCACACACACACATGCAGACACACATATGCATGCAATTACAAATACACACATCTCTGATCAATAAAGTAATTCCACTAATGCTCCATAAAGCACTTAAAAAAAGTATAAAATATAAGTTTATTAATCTAATATTTCTATTTTTCTGTAGACCATCATGCACACACTCAAACGAGTGTACATTTAAACATTTTCTGTAGCTCATCACTCACATGCCTGTGCAGCTTGTTGACACCAAGAGGAAACAAGTTGTGAAACTCACAGTAGCATACTCTCCACAGCCCGGAGTGGGAGCTCTGAGCCAGCGAGGAGTTGTTCAGCAGCCTGGAGGCGTCTATAATGTACCAGTAGTCAGTGGAGATCGCCACCACAAGGCAGATGAAGCTGAGACCTCCGAACACAGCCGACAGCGCAGACAGGGCTCTGAGCTTTAACACCATGCTTTCACACCAGTGTACACAATCCAGAGAGAGACACAGGCAGCTACTGTATGTGAGGAGAGTAGGGAGGGAGAGATATTGGAGAGGGATATGGGGGAGGTGGGTGGGAGAGGGATATGGGAGAGATGGGGAGATTTGTATGAAGGAACAGAAGCTTGCGCTAAAAGTAAAGAAATGCCTTACAAAAATGTTTTTAGCATTATGGCCAGTTGATACAGAACATGTTCAGATTGAAATCTGCCTTAATCACTCCCACATATGCTAACACAATCTGCAGTGTAACCAGTCCTATTGAGCACTATAACCTATTGAGCTAACCCTACCAAAAAATAATTTCAAAATCATATTGCGATCTGCAAAAATGCTCTATTACTCACCTCCCAGCCCTCACTGTTTGAATGGTGATGAAATGTACATCCATTATGTTCTATTCTAATTAATTGTCGCTGCCACTCGTTTAATTACTTGTATATTGATTAGAAAGGATGGTTGAGGCCAAATCTATGTAAATATTGGTATTTATACATCAGTCTATCTTATTGGTTAGCAAAGATTTTTGCAAAGTAGTTTGCTGCCAGTTTGTCTGAAGCCAACAAACTCTTGTAATGAAGGCTTATATTTCATTGTTTATGGTGCCAGTTTTGTGATCCTGGTCAACAAATACACAACACAGTGATTGCATATAGTTGTTAGTCACTGCTGCTAAAAGTACATAATGTCTGTGTGATTATAATTGCTAGTAGTTGCCACAAAATCTGTGTGATGCAACTGCTGTAGACTGAACCACTGCGGCATTGATTACTTCAGATGATGTCATTTGTGCAGGTTGTGCAATATAGCCTATGAATAGGCTATGTCTTTTAAATTGTGATTATTTAATACAATGAAATAAATTCATGCTATCATGTTTTTAATGCAATTATCTTTTTTTACATGTTGTTGTTTTGGCAGATGCTATTATCCCAAGCATCCAAAGAGTAGGCCTACAAGCGGGCTATTTAGGAGCTAGTACAGTAGGTGATACGGTACAACTGTGAACACACACAGGACCTTTCAGCTGAGATATATTTTCCACATTCAAGGTTCATGCCACCTTCAATGTAATTTGATTCTAGTGTTTCATTGCATTCTCTGACCTGTAGACAGCTATGATAGTGAAATAGACATACCGACTGGCAAGTGACCTAAACCATCAAATCATGCAACAATAGGAATAACACATTTTGCATTTTAATCAGTTTTAGGCAACAAATAAATAAATAAAAACTTCAAAAAAACGTGACTCCTTTGTATGCATCTATGTATTTATGTTCTGTATAATTTAAGACACGGAACTATTAGCATCAGTACACATATTCCATTTTTGGTCAGGACGAATTTAAGTGGTGCACAAAGCCTAAGTCATGAAGCTAAGTAGAAAGTACCACTATCTTCGTAAATGTTGTCTTACTTAGACTATTTGTTTCACTTGAAAATGGACCGTTTCTTTAAGACTTATTCGTGTCTCTCATATTTCTGTCTCGTAGTTTGCATTCGGGGAAGGTAAGTTTTACTATTTTAGGTACTGGGAAATTATCTGGCTGTGCGTTCCGCCTCCGACTGAGCGATGAGAAATAGCCAACATAGTGACAGTAATAATACTACCCTCATGATACAGAAACACTAAAATAAATCGATATTTGTTTGCATGTTAGTTAGGTGAAGGTCCTGATTTGGTACCAAGCATAAAGTCATATTCGATTTCATTGAGCGTGGCAGTGTCGTGTAGGCTATTTATGGATGTTTGAACCTTTCAACCTCCTTGGTATGCAAGGAGTTTACACGAATAAGGATTTATAGACTTAGGCTTTTAAATATATATTTTTATTGCATTGTCAAGGTATAAATTGCAGTATAAACGAATTTTTAGAGCTTGAATTAATTGTGATCGGTGCATTAATTGTTCTAGCTACTTTAAAAGCGCCAATAATCTCATTTAGTACCCCCCCCCCCTTTTTTTTTTTGGACTGTTATGTAGGATGTTCTGTTTCATTCCTTACTGACTGCCAGTGCAGTCCACAATGTGGATATTTCTCATCGCGCTTCGCGCAGGTCGACTATTTATAACAACAAAGTCACCAGCAAGCGAGGAGGAGGCACCCTCTTATGAGTCAGTGTTCCAGGAACCAGTCAGCGTGGAGGCCAGGGACAGCTTAGCCCGGTGAAGGGCCATCCACCCTACAGGCCATACTGCGTGCGTCCCTGACGAAACTCTGAATGGATGATCCCCCAGGGGCCACCCCACCACCAGTGAAGTGCCATTGAGGAACTGGGGTGCTGCTGGCAGGACCCTTGCTCACTGGCTCATCATGGTAGGGATGCTAGGAGACTACATGCCAGCCAGGGATCAGTGTGTGGCCTCCATCGTCCTCTTTCCGGATGAGACATTGAGGCATTCAGACTGATGTCCAGACTGATGTCCAGAGAGCTGGGGAGGTTGATGTCCACCCTTGTTGTGACCCGCCATCAGGTATGGGTGGCCCAGGCCCCAACAATTCCACCCCCGAACTCCAGACCGTGTTCATTGAGCTCAGGCATGTTCTGGTACGGTCAGACATCACTGGCCGTCTACAACATCAACCATCAGGGAGGGACGAGATCGTTTGGCTCTCTGAGGGTGGCCCAAAGTTTACTCACATGGGCCCTCCCACACTGAGGGCCATGTATCTGCCAGGCTTAAGGAATACAGTGGTGGTCACGCCAGATCCTACCTCCAGGGGAGTGGAGGTTACATCCTCATTATGGCGAGGCAGGGGTCAATCTGTTTGCCTCGGAGGAGACGACACAGTGTCGCCGGTGGTTCTCTCTGGCCGAGTACAGCGCTCCAATGGAAATGAAATGGAAGCGCTGGCTCACGATTGTCCAGACAGCCTGCTGTATTATTTTCCACCTATGCAACTGATTTCGGCTGCGCTGCACAGGGTGCGACTGTCCACGCACAGGGTTCTGTTTGTGGCCCCCAGGTGGCCTCTTAAGAATCTGATTACCACCACTCCTAGGCTTGTTGTGTGGCAAGCCATGGCGGCTCCCGGGCAGGAGGGATCTGATCTCCCAGCTGGGGGGCAGGATTTGAAAACCAGATCCGGGACAGTTGCAGCTGTGGGTATGGGCTCTGCAGGGACGGATCTTCTCCTGACCGGCCTCACTCCATCGGTTCTGGAAACTATCTGGAATGCCAGAGCTTTGTCGCCATGGGTGGTCTACGACAACCGCTGGGCCATGTTAATGTCCTGGTGTGAGTCTAAGGGCCAGGAGCTAGCTTCCACACCATTGCAAGTAGTGCTAGAGTTTATTCCATCGCTCCTGGAGGCAGGCCGTTGGTCATCCACTTTGTGGACTACACTGGCAGTCAGTAAGGAATGAAGCAGAACGGAAGTTATGAAGGTAACTGTGGTTCTGTGAATTCCTGGATGACTGCCACTGATCCCGGTCACTCGGAATCTTCAGGCGAGAAGATTCTTTGAGGCAGAATGTAGGCTCAGGTTGTTTTTTTTACTAGGGGAGTGGCCCCGACACCTATATTGTCACAGGTGACTTGTTGTTATTAATGCTTGACCTGTGTCCAGCGCGAGGAGAAATATTTACTTTGTCCAGCAATTCACAGAGTTATGTTCATAACTTCTGTTATTCCTATTGTAATGCTATTACATTCACTCTTACTGTGTGTATGTACCCACAACAATAATTTAAGTTTTTACCTGTGTTTACCTCTTCAGGTTCTAAAAAGCCCTTTTGTAAATCATTATTGAGGTCATGTTCAGCCAGCCATGGAACAAATCACTTATCGCTATGACACCGTGCTGTCGGACGTACACCTGCTACTGGCCAACGCGCGTAACCTTATGGCACGCCTCAACCGTGTAGGACAGCCAGGTGGGTTTGACGTCTATCTGTAGCAGTATATTTCTACAGAAACTGTTAAATATTTTATTATCAGAATTCACTCTTAAACAATTGCATAAAACTTGCATATTATGACGTCAGATTAGCAAAATCATATAAATGAACTTTTATTGATGCATTTCTGTATTTTTGTTGTTGTGCTCAATACTGCCACCAATGTTTGGGAGGCTCACTCATTGAATGTACTCGGCGCGTGGAGCTTTATACCAATCAAGTATTGAGCAATGGCCGAAAACAAAAGACCTGCCAGAATCCACCAGCTTTTACAAGATAAAACATCTTAAGGTTTTTGCATCCCCATTGGAAGTGAAAGTTTGTTGATATTGATAGGCTTTTGAGTAAATTAACCAAAATAAATGCTGTTTCAAACCTGAGGGTAATTCCAAACACAAACCGTGTGTACCCTTAACCTTGTCATTGCCTTCCTCTTTGATTGCTTTCTAATGCGGGCAAGAGCTTCTTATAATAATTACTTAATTTTCCCTATAGAGGTGCGGGCAGCATTTCATCAGTTCAAGTAGGTAGTGAATAATAGTCTCTACTCACTAAATATCAATGCTGGCTGGAGAAGTGGAATATTTTTCTTTATTTTCCATGCTAGGAACCAACATCTTGGCTGCCACCAGTTCTGAATCCATCACACATCCATGGCAGCCATGTTATAGCCTTAGTGTTACTGCAGTGTCTACTAAGTTCTATTGAAAAGCGATACCCCATCCCAGGTCTCTGTCCACCTTCCTCAGAGCTAGCAGCTCGTCACCACATGTCTGTCAATCAATCCAATGTTCTGTAGTTACTGGAGAGTACAGCACAGTGTGGGTGTGGCATATCAGAACAACAGCAAGCATGATATAGAGAGTGTGTATTTACAGCCATTGGTGCCATAATGAGCCTTCCATCGGTTGTCCAAGTCACCTGTCCTCAAGTCCCTAGTCTTTGCCTGGTCATCATCATGTTGTTGTGTCATTTGAATTCAAGACTGAATGCAAATTATAGCTTGGTTGTGTCTTAACTGGGAGCTTAAATGGTACGGTGTTTGATGAGAAAACACTCATTTGAAATTTCAAATGATTGACATTTACTGTAGGTAAATTCTAGTAGTCAGTGAGTCAAATAATTTAGTAGCCTTTTTTTGTTGTCCTTTTGTTGTCCTATATGTGCACACATGTCAAAAGTCATGGTCATAGTGACTTGAGTCAGACTAGAGTACCACAAGTATCGCACTCGAAAGATTTTCTTCACACATAAACATGAAAAACGTGAATCTCCATTCAATAATTTAATCCGTGGTCTGTTTCTGGCTCTTCAAAACACTAGTTCTAGGGAAATCATCACTCTCAGAGCTGATTAGACATAAGCCTTACTGGAGCACTTTGAGTGGGGACTTTCATCTTCTGTGTTCATTGACTACAGTACAATGGGCCCAGTGTATTCGTGAAGGACTAATTAGCTGTATGCATGGCTTACAGATTGTCAGCCCACAGGATTTGTTTATAGGAACAATTTGTGTTTGTTTGGTCTTTTATGAAGGGTTCTTTCTGCCATAAAACATTAAAGCAGCATATATTAATTGAAAACATTTTGCCGTGTGTGTTTCTGTCTAGTCTTCGTGTCCAAATTCAAAATCCTGCAGGAAGACGAGATAAAAGACTCCAGTGAGCTATTTTCCCCCGCGGCAGGGGAAAATTTAGACTGTGACACACAGAAGGAAGTCAGAAAACACGGGGGAAAAGAAGAAACTGGGGCTGACGGAGGGGAAGATGGAGGCGTGAGCTCAGTCCTAGATGAAGACGGAGATCTTGAGGTGACACGTAGGTATGGAGGTTACACTTGTAGATTTTCACATGCTTATAAAGGCTTCATTTAAGATTCATCAAGCCTTAATAAAGCAACAGTGATAACAGTAATATTAGCAACCGTGGTCTGTCAACTCTTTAAAGTACAGTAAGTATGAATTCCAGCTCAATTGAGTCTATATTTGTCCCAGTGAGCGGTGTTCCTTCACTAGTACTTGGTGGGTGTGTAGCAAAATCCAAATGCTGAATGTAGGCAATATCTCTTGCTTGTGCATCAGGCTTTCATAGCACATTTTGAGGTTGTGGAGTTTGCTTACTATTACATACTGTGGAGTTAAACAGTATTCCTTTTGTGTATTCCGTGTTCATCGGTAGGCCAATAATGTCAGGTTTATTTGTGTCCCATTGTGTCAGGGTCCATAATAAATCACAGGCATTGAATCTGTGCCCTGCAGAGAATGAGGATTTGGCTTTTAGTGATTTAATGGAGATGTGAATCTAAGAATTCTTTAAGGCTACATCATAGAGAGCTGTGGTGGAAATCATTTGAAGACATGCGTACGCAGTTAGTGGAAGGTCTTTGGTGCAACTTTGCATGGAAGTTAGCCTTTGGTCAGGGATTCAGTTATTCTATTTCGGTGGTGATCAGTATTTTTTTAAATTAAAACAATTTGTTGATTTTCCACAGAGCAAAGAAGAGTCCCCCCGAGTGCAGCGCCAGAGACGCCGTCTGTCCCGTCATTCTCTGTCAGTCCTCTGCTGAGCTGGACCAAGAACAAGCAGAGGAGGAAGATGAAGACAATTTGTGCCGCAGTGATATTATAAAGATCGGTAAGACCCTGAATCACTTTATCTGACCCCTCCTGTCACCTCTGGGCTGTTACCTGGCATGTAGCTTCAGCACTGGATTGTAAAACAGTCTGGAAGGAGTAGTTGTGTTGGAGGATTTGATCACATCTCCATCAGGAGAGAGAGAATAGCCTGACATCATAACAACACAAGGTCTCTATCTCTTAAGTTTGTTTTTATGTGCTTTTTTTGTCTTGCTGACTGCTTAACACAAATCACAAACAGCAGACTAGAAAAATCTTCAACAAAAAGTCATATGATATCAAGTTCAGCTTTATTTGCCCCCGGGGGGTAATTGGTTGCGGAGGACAGTAGCTCATAAAAGTAATAACAAATAAAAATATTAAAATAAAAAAATAACTATCACAATAATGACATCTTAAGAATATAGGGGAAGGGGTAGAGCCAGGCACATGACGGTGTAAAACAACTTTTTTTTACTTTTATCAACCACAAGGGCCTGCCAAACACAAATCAAGGAGTGTCCCTTTTTTATGTTTGTCTATTTCCAGAACACACTATGGCCACTTCTTTGGAGGATGTTGGAAAGCAGGTCAGCTAGTATCTTTGTTTCCTCTCATATACACTGTTGGTTTTGCTGCGTTTCTTATTTACTTTTCGACTTGCACATTTGTATCTGGAGAACTTCGTCCTCATGTGTCTCTGCTGTCATTAGGTGTGGCGAGGAGCGTTCCTACTGGCCGACTTCATCCTGTCTGAGCCAGCTATGTTCAGAGAAGCAACAGTCCTGGAGCTAGGGGCCGGAACAGGCCTGACCAGTGTTGTCATGGCAACTGTGGCCAAAATGGTTTACTGCACAGGTATGTTGGATGTTTTGTTTTATTTATTTTTTTTAATATCGATTTTGAGCCCAGAAATGAAATGTTTTATCAGCTATATAAATACAAGTTCAGTCAGGACCACTTAAGTCAAAATACCACAGACAAAATATCGTCTTTTTCATGGCTTAATGAAAAGTTAAGACGGAGAACAGCAGCAGCTTCTCCAAGCTACCCAGACTGGGAGAGCAGCCAACGATATGACATTATTTAAGTTAATCACACATTCATAATGTTGCAACAATGCCAACCATATGACATTAAGCACACGTTCACACTGTTGCAGCCATGCAACAATGCCAACCATATGACATTAAGCACACATTCATACGGTTGAAGCCATGCAACAATGTCAATGATATGACATTAAGCATACTAGGGCTGCACAATATATCGTTTGAGCATTGTCATCGCGGTGTGCGCATACGCAATAGTGACATCGCAGGGCGTGCGATGTTAAGACCAATTGTATAGCATTAACTCTTCGTCCCGAGCCAACCCGGTACCGGGGTCACCCTTCCCCCTCTCTCAAACAATGAAGTCGTAAGCTATTTAAACGTGTCATGTAACACACCATTGGAACGAGAAGGGTCTTAACTGTGAAGCTATCAAGCCCATTGTTGCACAAATTAAACATTAAACACAAATAAATAAGCATATCGTAAACCTTTACGCTCACTTTGCGCACAGCGCACGCTAAAAGTTCGTAAATATCGTAATGTCTTTTCGCGCTATCTACACAAACGATATGTCATCTAAAAGCTGAGACTCCACGGATTTCAACAGTGTAAGCCACATGCCACTACGACGGACTCCCATTGAACTAGCCGTAAAAAAACTATCATAAACTTAGATTGTTTATGTAAGTTCTTTTCATAACAACAAACTGTGTCTTACCTTTGTTGTTTTTGTTAACAAACGTTGTGTTTGCTTGAATAAAACCACTTGTAACTTAATCCTATAGTCTCTCAATCATTTTAAGTCGATTGCAGTGACTTCTGGTTTGTAAACATGGACCAGCAAGTGTTTTGCATATGAAGTGGGTGGTCGCTCACGATCACACCACGTTTGCGTATCGCCATCTTTTGGACCTAAAATGCAATTGCTGTATTTCTTTTCATATCACAATATACACTCACTCACTAAAGGATTATTAGTAACACCATACTAATACTGTGTTTGACCCCCTTTCGCCTTCAGAACTGCCTTAATTCTACGTGGCATTGATTCAACAA
>JAODLI010075142.1:0-12514 GCA_027575585.1 Percopsis omiscomaycus
TGACAACATAGTTTTGGATCTTATATTGCATTTCTGTCACTAGAGCCTCTGAAATATTACACACTTAACCTTTAAGTTCAAAATAATTGTAATTAATTTTTTAGCACATCTAATTTTAAGAGCATCTAATCCCAAATTACAGGGTAATATAGTGGCTAGATTGACTCCGACCCGAAAGGTTGTGGGTTTGATGCCCAACAAGCTCAGTCTACCTGTAAGCATCCTTGAGCAAGATGCCTCATTATTGCTTTTACTGTTTGACGTTAACGTTCCAGCCAAACATGAATTAGTTTTGGTCAAAATTATTTTTAAGGTCAAAATTGTCACACAGTATTTAACTTGCAGTTGCATTGTGTATATTTCTTGGAAGGGTTCATGCTTTTATCAATGTTATCAACAAGTGACACAATTTGCATTTCTTTGCCAACAAAATAATCCAATATATTTTTACTTGGAAAGTAGCCTCTCCCAGAGGCAACGCAATAACTCTATTTCTGTTTTTCAGCCCTGGCCCAGAAGTTTGGAGATGTCTTCTTCCTGATTGACAATAGCCTCAGCCAGACAGACTTCCAGCAGACCAGAAACCTCCTCATTCGTCTCGTCAACCAACTCAACGTGCAAGCTTCTGCTCATCGAATTGGTTTGGCCTCATTTGGTAGTGCCACTAAGATCGAATTCCTTCTCAATAAATATGCAACCAAAGACGAAACCCTGGCTGCTGTGCGTCGATTCCGTCTGCCGCGCCCGCAACCTGGCGAACGACGCAATCTGGGTCATGCGCTTAATGTCACCTACACCAATTTTTTAACAAAAGAGAGCGGTAGTCGGGAAGAACAGGGCTTCCGGCAGTTTCTTATTGTTGTGTCTGGGGGTGATTCAGATGATGACATTTACAAGCAATCTCGTTTGGTCAAGGCTGGAGGTATTACCGTGGCGGCTGTAGCACTGAGCTCTGCCACGGAGAAACATATGAAGGTTGTGGCAACAGCCCCACACGTATATACGACTGCCAACATCGTTCCAACTCTGAAGACCCTTATCGACACGGATGAAGAGAGTAGCAATGTAACCGAAGGTGAGGATAGTTGCTATAATTTGCTACTCCTGAAAGGTTCCTAATTAACCCATTATTAAAATATGGTAATTTTATTAACTAATTCTGCTACTGCTTGTGAAACATTTGCTGAATATTATTCCCCAACGATATTCATCTAATCAAAAAAAACAAACTCTCTTACAGATTGCAAAACAGCTAAATTAGCCGATATTGTGTTCATTGTTGATGAATCGGCAAGCATTGGGACCTCCAACTTCAACCTGGTGCGGACCTTCCTGTACAAGGTGGTGGAGAACCTGGACGTGGGCCCGAACAGAGTCCGGGTTGGAATTGTTTTGTTCAATGACAAACCCACAGTGCGAGTCCACCTGGACACCTTCAACGAAAAGGCAGCGATCCTTCAGTTCATCAACCTCCTGGCTTACAATGGGGGCGGCACGAACACCGCTGCAGCCCTGAAGTTGGCCCGGGAGAAGGTCTTCGTCAAGGAACGAGGTGGTAGGGCAGGCCTTGTCCAGCAGGTGGCGGTAGTGATCACAGATGGTGAATCCCAGGAGGATGTGAGCCAAGAGGCGGCCGAGCTCCGCCGATCTGGCGTCACCGTCTATGCCGTTGGTATCCAGGACGCCAACGAGACTCAGCTGGTACAGATGGCCTCATACCCTTCACATAAGTATGTGTATAACGTGGAGAGCTTTGCTCAGCTAAAAAACCTGGTGCAGAGACTGCAGAAGTTTCTGTGTCACAACATCTTGCGACAAGCCATCTCCGTGGAAACGAGGAGAGCCAGCATCAAAAAAGGTTTGAGAGCTTTTTTGTGTAAATCTCAGCAGTAATTTCGTCATTTAGCTCAAATAAACTTAAATTTAGGTTTAAGCACGAGTATATCCCGAGAGTGCATGGTTTCAAAAATACAATTTGTGTTAAAATATGCAGTTGAATGAACCAGGCTGCCTCTCTCTCTTCTCCAGGCTGTGTGCAAAAAGACGAAGCAGATATCTACTTCCTGATCGACCATTCAGGGAGCATTGGGGAAGTTTACCCAAATGACTTTTATGACATGAAGAAGTTCATCATTGAATTTATCCAAATCTTCCGCATCGGGCCCCAAAACGTCCGCATCGGCGTTGCCAAGTATGCAGATTCTCCCAGTTTAGAGTTCAGCCTGACAACCCACACGGACGCCGCATCTCTGCAGCAGGCTGTTCTGAATATAACCCAAGAAGGAGGCGGGACCCGGACGGGAGCAGCGCTGTCATTCATGGGCCCGGAATTTGAGAAAGCGAGCGCCAGCCGCAGTTTCAAAGTCCCAAAGTATCTGGTGGTCATCACTGATGGGATGTCCCAGGATAAGGTCAAGATTCCTGCAGAAAATCTGAGGGCGCAGGGGGTGGTCATCTACACAATTGGGGTGACAAATGCGATCGTGGAAGAGCTGGAGGAGATTTCTGGCAGCCCTCAGAAGACGTTTTTTGTAAACAACTTTGATGCCCTGAAAACTATCAAGGATGACGTCATTACAGATATCTGCTCCCCCGAGAGTAAGAGACAAGAGTCTTATTAATATTTTAAAAGATGTCTTTATGACTCACATGAATTGAAGTCATTGTTTGGTTGCCATTGATGAGAGCACTACCTTGCTGCTTCATGAACAAAAGAGTACACCTTCCTTAAGTTATGCTTTACATTTACATTTACATTTACAGCATTTAGCAGACGCTTTTATCCAAAGCGACTTACAATCAGTAAGTCGCAGTTGTCAACAGTTGAACTGGTTAACCACCAGTTTTTGCAAGCAGATAACATTCTCCTACAGTAAGGACAGCATCGTGTAACAAGGTTACTTCACTTATGCATTTGCACAATTACTCGAATGTTTATCATTTACTCCTTAAAAGTTATCATTCACACTTCGAGTTATTCATTCTTCAAACAGTAAACAATTGCTAACTGTAAAGAGCTTTAGGAGTCAAAGCTGGAGTTTAGTTCCTCTAATAACAATGAAAAATACTCTCTGATCCTCTGCTGCTCTCTCTACAGCTTGTAAAGACATAGCAGGTGACCTGCTCTTCCTGATTGACGGCTCAGGTAGCATCTACCCACAGGACTTCCAGAAGATGAAAGACTTCATGAAGGCCATCGTCGACAGGTCTAGGATTGGCGAAGACCAATTGCACGTTGGTGTCATGCAATTCAGCGACAAACAGAAACTGGAATTTTCTCTGAAAGATTCTTTTGACAAGGAGCGAATTTCAACGGTCATAGAGGGCATCAGCCAGATGGGTGGAGGCACGCTCACGGGCGAAGCCCTGTCACGGGTCTCGCCGTATTTTGATGTACCCAGTGGGGGGCGTCCCAGCCTAAGACAAAGTTTAATAGTGATAACGGATGGTGAGGCGTACGATGAGGTCAAGAAGCCCGCTGCGGCGCTGAGGGCCAAGGGGGTGATCGTGTATGCTATCGGGGTGGTGAACGCCAACAGCACCCAGCTCTTTGAGATTAGCGGCTCGCACGACAGGGTCTACACTGAGAAGGACTTTGATGGCCTGAAAGACTTGGAAAGCAAGCTGTCTTCAGAAATCTGTGACCCTGTAAAAGGTGCGAGCAGATTGGGTTGTATACTGATGTTGATGGTTAAGATTGTACAAGTTATTAATATACATTTCACATAACAAGTAATCGGATGATTTACGTAGCTATCTGTCTGACTGAATATATTTTTCTGACCAGAATGTGACGTGGCCGACATAATTTTCCTGGTGGACGGATCCACCAGCATAGAAGAT
Source organism: Percopsis omiscomaycus (assembly GCA_027575585.1). Taxonomy (NCBI): domain Eukaryota; kingdom Metazoa; phylum Chordata; class Actinopteri; order Percopsiformes; family Percopsidae; genus Percopsis; species Percopsis omiscomaycus. The sequence goes on from JAODLI010075142.1 coordinate 3,844, forward strand.
GATCAGTTCAAAAGCATGCAGATGTTCATGGAGTCCGTGGTTAACGCAACGACAGTGGGAGAGAAATTCACCCGCTTTGGAGTCATCATGTACGCCACAGAACACATGTCCAACTTCACCCTCAAACAGTACAACTCCAAGAGAGATGTTCTCAAGGCCATACAAGACCTGGCGGCCATTAAAGGGGACACGTACACAGGCGAAGCATTGGAGTTTTCCCTACAGTACTTTGATGCACCACACGGAGGCAGAGCAGCCCAGCGGGTGCCCCAGATTCTGATGGTGATCACAGATGGGGATGCCACTAATCCTCACAACCTGAAGGCTCCATCGGATGCCCTGCGAGACCGTGCCATCACTGTCTTCAGCATAGGTGTGAAGGACGTCTCAAATGAACAGCTGGTGACCATGGCTGGAGGAGACACGTCCAAGGTTTTCAAGGTGGACGATTTTAAAGCTCTGGAAACTCTTTACAAAAACATTTCTCATGTCCTGTGCAACGCCACCAAGCCAGGTGAGAGATAATAATGTTAAAAGATTCATATATTTTATTTCAGTATGTTCAGTATGTAATCTATGTTTTTTCATACCATAAATAATGCTCAAAATGTTTCCCTTCTCTTTGTCAGCCTGCAAAGAACAAGATGTGGTCATATTGATCGATATGTCAGGGAGCATCAGCAGGGAGAATTACATCATCATGAAGAACTTTACGATAGAACTGGTGAGCAGCTTCAATGTGAGTGAAGAGAGTTTTCGGGTGGGAGTCGCCCAGTTCAGCGACAAACCCAAGAAAGAGTTTTACCTCAACGAGATCAAAAGCGAAACTAAAATCAATGAACACATCCTGAACATGGAGCAGGAGGGTGGAGGCACCAAGATCGGAGATGCTCTGAGTTTTATAAAGGACTATTTCCAGCCATCGCAGGGGAGCCGAATATCTCAGGGTGTTCCTCAGAACCTGATTCTGATCACAGATGGAGACTCCCAGGATGATGTGGAGGAAGCAGCTAAAGTTCTCCAAAATATGAGGATCGAGATGTTTGCCATCGGGGTAGGAGATGTCCATGACCTGGAGCTGTTACAGATTACTGGAAGCCCAGAGAAGTTATTTACTGTAAAGGACTTCAAGTCCTTGGCAGACATAAAGCAGAAGGTTATAGATGCCACCTGCAAGCCCATTGATTCCCCTGATAAACCAGGTGACTCTATTTGTTTTTATTTCTAGAATATCGCGTTAGTCCTTAGCAGAAAATGATGCCAGCCAGTAACACATTCTGACCGTCTTTCTCTTTAGATTGCACTGTTGACATCGCGATGGGCTTTGACATCTCACGAAGAACAGGCTCAGGGACCCTGGTCAGTGGCCAGCCGAAGCTTCACAGCTTTCTACCTGAGATCGCGCGCTATGTGTCCAGCTTGCCCGGCCTCTGCTGCATTCGTCCTGCCACCGTGGAGGCCAACGTTGGCTTCCAGGTGGTGAGCCGCGACGGTCGCACTCTGTATGATTTCAACTTTGAGGGCTACAGTGAGGAGGTGGTCAAGAAGGTCATGGAGGTGCAGATGTCAGAGCCCACGTATTTCAACACCGCTCTGCTGAACTCCTTCAAAGAGAGGTTCAAGAAGTCCAACGCTGGGGTCAAGGTGGGTTTTGTAAGCTAGAAGATTTGATTAGTGATCTCAGGGAAGAGCAGCAGATCCCATAGGTGCCCATATATTTGTAACAGGTATATAGTATAGTACAAATAAATATAAAACCAATTCACTTGAAGGTATTGATAGAACATTTCAGTTTGTGTGTGTGTGTATTCGAAATACATGAATTTAGATGGAACCCTATAGCCTAACTCAGGTCCAAAGTGCCCATTATTCCTTAATCAGCCGATTCTATCCTCCTGTGCTTAATGTCACAGACAGTCCTCTACTGATAAATCGGAATGTAAACAAAGTAATATCTTCCATCTTCAGATACTGGTGATTTTCTCAGATGGGCTTGATGAAGATGTGATGAAACTGAAACAAGAGTCAGAGCTTCTACATAAGTCTGGTAAATGTTCACTTCACACTCCAGCACCGCATCTCTGTTTGACCTTCCCTGTCCCTGGGATAGTACGAGCTATTCTAAACGCTAACGACCCTACCGTCTAGCCACTGGAACCTAACTGGTGTACAGGTGCGCCCTTATATAGTTCTGGAATTTTAAGGGGTCATTATTTCATCTGCCTGTCTGTCTGTCTGTCTGTCTGCCTGCCTGCCTGCCTGTCTGTCTGTCTGCCTGCCTGTCTGTCTGCCTGTCTGTCTGTCTGTCTGTCTGTCTGTCTGCCTGCCTGCCTGCCTGCCTGTCTGTCTGTCTGCCTGCCTGCCTGCCTGTCTGTCTGTCTGTCTGCCTGTCTGTCTGTCTGTCTGTCTGTCTGCCTGCCTGTCTGTCTGCCTGTCTGCCTGCCTGTCTGTCTGTCTGTCTGCCTGCCTGTTTGTCTGCCTGTCTGTCTGCCTGTCTGTCTGTCTGCCTGTCTGTCTGCAGGGGTCAGTGCTCTGCTGATGGTGGCGTTGGAGGGTGTCCGTGATGCCGGCCAGCTGCAGATGGTGGAGTTTGGTCGCGGCTTCGGCTTCAGCGTTCCCCTGAGCATCTCCATGCACAGCGTGGGCAGCGCCATGCTCACGCAGATTGTGAGTCCGGGACAGACGCCCTCTTGTGTCTGGGAGGGTGTACTGTAGTCGCAGTACAGGGGGATCGGGTGTGTGTGTAGCTGGGTAGCATTGGAGGGGAGACGCCAGGTCTCCTATCTTGGACGCCCTTGGCGTAATATTTCACAACATGTTTCTGAAACCCTTCATTATAGAATAAATCTAATATTATATTATATTACATTACAATAAATGTATTTCCTTGACTGATTTTAACTGCCCTAACAACCCACCCCCCCCCCCCCCCCTCAGGACACGGTGGCCGATAGGGAATGCTGTAACGTCATGTGCAAATGTTCCGGACACGAAGGGGCCCGCGGCTCCTGGGGCCCTCCTGGGACCAAGGTGACTGGAACAAACGGAGTAACGAAGTGAAGGAAGGCGTTCCCGATCCCTTAACTATTGCAAGACAAGTCTAAACTAGTACAGTAACTTGTACAGCTGCAGGCTGGTGCTAACTGACCGCTGTGGTCTTTTTTTTTCAAGGACAACCACAATGCAATGTTCAAAAGCACCGCAGGTGTTGAGGGGTTGTTACAGTAGAGACACATTTTTACCACTAGAAAGGCAACAGTCTTGTTATACATGTAACCGCTCTTTACTCTCTTCACAGGGAATTCCAGGATCGAAGGGACACTCCGGCTACCCAGGAGAGGAGGGCACTGCGGTACTCTCTCTGTTTATTGAGTCATCTAACACTGAATGTCAACCTATGAACCTATAAGAAAGACCAGAAGCAGGCAGTTTTTTTTCCTGCACACAGGAACGACAACGTCAGGTGGCTAGCTAACTGCTAACTGCTGTAGGTGGGTCACTCTAGGTGGGTCACTCTGGGTGGGTCAGGGCAGTGTGGAGAGTCATAGCTATGGTGTCTCTCTCTGTGGACCTCTGTGAGCAAACGGGAGGTTTGAGATTATGTCAACGAGACGTACGCTACAGTGTACCGTATGTATCTGGACAGCTGCCTGTTAGCAGGAGAAAGGTGCTGGTTTTTGGTCTTTCACACAGGCCATGTTGACATCAGCCCCAGCCTCGTGATGCAGTGTGTCAGGGGTTAGACTGTGTCTTGTGTCTCTCAGGGGGACAGGGGACTTCCTGGACAAGCCGGTCCTCAAGGCATCGAGGGCTGTCCTGGAGTGAGAGGACCCAAGGTACACACACACACACACACCATGTTCTCCATGCCTCCTGTGTGTCTGAGTCGCTCTTCTTTGTACACAGACGCAAAGATCAAGATTGCATGTTGCACGAAAATTAATTTATCAATCAGTCCATCCACAAATCAGTCCAATGAGCAACATTACTTTAGATGTTACTGTATATTATAACATAATAATATTCAAATTTGATATGCTTGTATTTTACTGCTAGTAAAATACAAGCTATGCTCTGGGCTTGACCGTCGGTGTGTGTGTGTCTTTGCAGGGATACAGAGGTCACCGGGGAAACAGGGTGAGTAAATGTTTCTCCTGGCATTGTAGTAAGTGGTGTGTGTGTGTGTGTGTGTGTGTGTGTCTGAGTGTGTGTGTGTGTGTCTGAGTGTGTGTGTCTGAGTGTGTGTGTGTGTGTCTGAGTGTGTGTGTGTGTGTGTGTGTTCAGTGGAATGCTGCTCTGGTGACTGTTGACTGTGTTTCAGGGGGACGATGGGGAGCACGGCCTGGATGGAATCCACGGAGAACAGGTCTGTTGAGGCCAACCGTCACAGACACCACCTTGTGTTGTGTCAGTTATACAGTGTGTCTGTGTGTGTCTGTGTGTGTGTGTGTGTGTGTGTGTGTGTCTGTGTGTGTCTGTGTGTGTGTGTGTGTGTAACAGTTGTGTTTCTGTTTCTACAGGGCGTCTCTGGACCCAAAGGAGCTTCAGGGGAGAGAGGAAACTCAGGAAATCCAGTAAAATACCTCTTACACACTCCTTTTAGTCTGGTTTAATCAGAATTTCGAATTTCGAATTTATATACATATATTGTATAATCTCTAATATCATATGATCCATTATTTGATATAATCTAATAGGACTAATTTCTAATCTTCTTTCTTCTTTTTCTAATCTTACATGATGTGATAAAAAGTAACATCTTTGTCCAGCAGTGCCTGTCTGCCTGCCTGTCTGCCTGTCTGTCTGCCTGTCTGTCTGTCTGTCTGTCTGTCTGCCTGCCTGTTTGTCTGTCTGTCTGCCTGTCTGTCTGCCTGTCTGTCTGCCTGCCTGTCTGCCTGCCTGTCTGTCTGTCTGCCTGCCTGCCTGCCTGCCTGTCTGTCTGTCTGTCTGCCTGTCTGCCTGTCTGTCTGCCTGTTTGTCTGTCTGTCTGCCTGCCTGCCTGTCTGTCTGCCTGTTTGTCTGTCTGTCTGCCTGTCTCACTCTCTCCATCACCTGTAGCACTGCACGCAATCAGCAGGATGACCTCTGACCTCTGTGTTTCAGGGCATCAGGGGCATCAGAGGGGAAGCGGGGCCTAAAGGCCTGCGCGGGCTCAGGGGCGATCCGGTGAGTCTCTCTCTCTCTCTCTCTCTCTCTGTCACCTTTAGCCAATCAGATGTACTCTCTCTCTCTCTCTCTCTCTCTGTCACCTTTAGCCAATCAGATGTACTGTCTCTCTCTCTCTCTGAGCTCTATTTAAATAGATCAATATCGTTACACTAATGATTTGATTTATTCAATTGACAGTTACTGACATGAGTGATTTGTGAAGCCCAATCAGGAGGGTTTTAACCAGGCTAGTAGAACAGAGCTGTGTTACCCCACGGGAGGAAGAAAACGATCCAGTGATGGATGAATGACAGATTGCACTTTGAACGTTTATGTTATTATCTTTTTATTAAGTGGAAGTGGATAAGGGGGCCATGAACCACTTAGTTTGGGGACAACGCTTAAGAGAATGTGGAGGACTTCTAATGTGTTAAAAGTGTGTTCTAAATCTTCTGGTCTGGTCTGGTGTGGTTTGATCCGGTCTGGTCTGATCTGGTCTGATCTGGTCTGATCCGGTCTGGTCTGGTGTAGGGGGAGCCTGGTCTGGACAACACTATACGAGGATCCAAAGGAGAGGCAGGGAATCCAGGTGTACCGGTATGTATCAATATACTGTAGATACGCTATATATTGTGTATATAGCGTATCTACACTGTGTATAAATATGTAGACAGTGTAGATACGCTATATATATATACTGTATATATAATAGATCTATCTACTGACGATATCTTCTTCTTTTAACACACACACACACTGTGTCTTCAGGGGGAACCAGGATCAAATGGGGTGAACGGAGAGACAGGGGCCAGGGGAGACAATGTGAGAAGACCTGTCTGTCTGTCTGTCTGACTGTCCATATGTCTGTCTGCCTGTCTGTCTGATTGACTGACTGCCTGTCTGTCTCTTTAGGGTCCAGAAGGATATAGAGGACCTCCTGGTCCCAAGGTATAGCATGGACACGCACACACACACACACACACACACACACACACACACACACACACACACACACACACACACAGAGAGGTCAGAGTATTTCACGCAGATTGAACGTGTATAAAAGTTATTTATAACTTTTTTTATTTTTGTTCTCACTTTTTTTTTTTGTCACTTTTTTGACCCGACCCGTGGTTCAATCTGTGTATCACGAATGTGTGTGTGTGTGTGTGTGTGCGTGTGTGTGTGTGCCTGCGTGTGTGTGTGTGTGTGTGTGTGTGTGTGTGTGTGCCTGCGTGTGCGTGCAGGGGGATGATGGAGAGCCCGGGGATCCAGGTGTAGCTGGAAGCCCTGGACCGTCAGGACCACAGGTCAGAAGTCAACCAGTACCACCTGGTACTAGTGCTGAACACGAACAAGCCCCAAGGCTTTGTGGCAAACGGAGTATCTGATTCATTTCTGGTTTATTTGAACTCACAATGCCTGGAGTAGACTTCCTTTGTGTTGTGTATACTGAAAAACCACATTATATTATATTGTATATGTATTAGATATTCTGATTATGTCCGTGGGTCTTTTCATAGGCCAGTAAACTGCAACAATAAATACTTAGCTCCCTCACAACAAGGAATACATATTAAACAATTGGATTCATTGTACAATAAATTAGCGCTACCTAACCAGCCCTCTACCCATATAAGATAGGAAAGTCTAGGGGTTAGGGGGGTCAACTCCTACTCGAAAGGTCATGGGTTTGATCCCCAACAAGCCCAGCCCACCTGTTAGCATCCTTACTGGCAAGATGGCCAACCTGGCAACATGGCTACCTGCTCCTTAACACTGTAACGGTACTGTGAGTCACTCTGGATGAAAGCGTCTGCTAAAAGGATCTGGTCGTTCCTGTTTTAGGGAGAAAGTGGTGTCAGAGGTGAACCTGGGCAGAGAGGAACTATCGGCTTGCCGGGACCGCAGGTCAGTCTCGCTCCAAACCTTTATGTCCCAGACGGATTCATTCATTCATATATTAGGTCACATTTTAAGTTTGGTAAAAGTAAGCCCCCCTTAAAGGTGCAGTGGGCAAATCTGGGGAACATTTAGTCAGAACGAGTACAATCAGAACTCTGCGTCATATTTAACCAATCAGATATAAGCAGGTGTTCCCTTGCCAAGGAAATAATGCCTTCTTGCATCTGATTGGTTAACCTGATATGAAGCACTGGTCTGACCCAAAGTTGCCTACCGACATTTCTCTTTACAGTAAAGACGTCATTTTTATTTTCCTTATCTCCTGACCATTCACACTCCAATAATGCGTCTGTTGACATCCTCTCCCAGGGGAGCGGATGGGAGCATTAAATGTGATGAGTTACTGTATAAAACCGCCCGTCTCCTGACAGTTGATGTAGCACTCTGTGACGCCTGGAAATAACCTGATCTGTTGATGAATCATAACTGAGTTGACTGAGTTCACAGGGAGGCCCGGGACGCGCCGGGAGTCAGGGCTCCACGGGACGCAGAGGAGCTAACGGCCAGAAGGTGCGTGAGTGACATCACTTCCTGTTCCCACACACACGCACACAGGAAGACATGCCACCGTAGTGTGAGACTAGATTAGATTAGCGGTTACTAGATTACGTTAAATAAGGCATTCAAGGTACGTTCAATGATCAGCGTTATCATAGCTTCAATCACAAGAAGAAGAAATGTAAAAGAAGATAAAAAAAGACAATACAGTAGATAGCTAAATATACATTTGTTGTAATTTTTATCGTTGTAATTCAAACCATAAATCAAACCATTTTCTCTTCCAACAGCTTGTCACTTAACAATGTTAAGTAATGTTATCAGATGTCACTTAACAATGTTAAGTGACATCTGATAACATTCCAGAGGCTTCCGTCTTCTTGTTTATCCTGTCTTGTTGATCCCGGTCAACTGTCTTGTTAGCATTTATCCTGTGTTTATGCTGATGACATGACATGTTGTGCACAGCTAATGCTTACTGGGAAAGACCAATAAGGATGTGCTATGTTTTCATATAATATGAACTGTGATAATTCCCCCAGAATGCACCGCGGTCTAACTCTCCCCAGCCTGTACAGTCGGTCTCTGTAGCCCACAGTGATCTGTACAGGCTGAGGGGTCTGATATTATTATTACAGTTATTATTCTAGCAGGGTTATACTGTCAGTGTTGTAGCTCTGACCTCTGACCTCTGACCTCTCTGTGGTCCCAGGGCCAACCTGGAGACCCTGGGACCCCGGGAGCACCAGGACCACTGGGACCCCACGGAGCACCGGTAAGATGCAGTCTGTCTGTCTGTCTGCCTGTCTGTCTGTCTGTCTGTCAGTCTGTGTCTGTCTGTCTGTCTGTCTGTCTGTGTATGTATGTCTGTCTGCCTGTCTGTCTGTCTGTCTGTCAGTCTGTCAGTCTGTGTATGTATGTCTGTCTGTCTGTCTGTCTGTCTGTCTGTCTGTCTATCTGTCTGTCTGTCTGTCTGTCTGTGTATGTATGTATGTGTGTCTGTCTGTCTGTCTGTCTGTCTGTCTGTCTGTCTGTCTGTCTGTCTGCCTGTCTGTCTGTC
>JAODLI010075143.1:0-12514 GCA_027575585.1 Percopsis omiscomaycus
CAACATAGTTGTGGATCTTATATTGCATTTCTGTCACTAGAGCCTCTTAAATATTACACACTGGTCCTTTAAACAACATTTATTAAAAACCCTATGGTTGCCATTTCATCTGAGCTGCAGCGAGAGAATCAAAATCTCAGCACTTCATTCTTCTTCTATAGAAAGGACTGTAGCTCATAAATGGAAAACGCGGTCAGCGATGCGGGCTGCTTTTAAACATTTTAAAAATAGAGGAGCGGAGGGGTCACGGGATGTGGTGTTTCTATCAAGGCACCAGTCAGCCTCAGCCTGGAGAACACGAATGGGAATATCCTCGCAGAGGAAAGGCTGGAAATCCGATCCCAGTTATACGCCCGGACTCTCCCGTTTCAGAGGGACGGAATGGCATGTCGTGTTGCAGACCCATAGAGGGATGATGTCTACCTTAGCTCTGTCAACCTCTTCCTTCCCAGCGAGATATATTTATATATATATATATATATATATAAATAAATCCATCTCACCGTGGCTAAAATAAACCCACCTATCCCCCCCCTTCCTCTCTGCTGTGGAAGTGGTTGGAAGAGACCCCGGCGGTCATTAAATAGTCATGGCCTCCAGCGCGGTGCAGGGCTGGGCTCAGCTTAGCGCTGGTGTTGTGTGCATCACCAGACGGGGGTCAGGGAGAGTGCGAGTCTTCTCTTACTCCACCGCTTCATTATCACTCCACATCAGCCTCACCCCCACACCCCCCCCAGCGGGGACACACACACACACGCGTGTATAAGAACACACACTGGTTCACCTCAATTTAACCCCTCCCCGCCTCGTCTCCAGGGGAGACAGTGCTTTTCTTCTAGAGAGACGGCGTGCGGCGTCCTTGTGGGGCTCTCCGTGTACGAGCACGGGACAGGAGAGAGGGAGGAGGCTTTAGTGTGTTGACCAGGTGACTCAAAAAGCTCTGCAGGTGGTTTGGGCCGGTCCCGGCGCCGAGGGCCTTTAGGCGAGCCAATGGGAAGCCCTTTATAATGAGCCCCGTCTCGAGGGACCGGCACTTGGATCTTTTTCCTCCGGCCCGTTAACTCTCCTTCCCATGGGTGCAAGGGAAGGGAAGCGCGCGTTCCACAGCAAATCACGTGGCACAGACCCGTCTCTTCCCTGCCCAGCGTGGGCTGGGAGCAGATCTGCGATGTGACAACATGAGCCTACGTTAGCATCGTGTAAACCCAGCAGTAAAAGGGGGAAGAAAAAAAAAACATATTTGAGAAGCAAATAAAGTTTGCTCCTCAAATATTTAACGCTCAGCGCTGGAGGAGGCTTCATAAGTCAGCTCTGCCATTAAAAATACACCAGACTAGGTTTGACCCTACATGCTGATAACACGCATATTCCCCACCCAAAGCGTGGCGACCGTAATTCTCCCGCCACCTCCACCAACGCCTCAAGGAAGGTGTCTTGCACACTCCACAAATACACAGCCGAGCTCAGAATCAGCGGCGTGATGGATGACTGCAACACACTGCGGACTCAGCACATGTTAAAACATTCTCATTAGCTGCTGGAGAGATCTCTCTCTCACACACACACAGCTCAGGGCATAAGGGCTCAGAGATGATAGCTAACACTGGTGTTGGCGTTGTCAAACACGCCTCTGTCAAAGCAGGCGTAGGGGGCGGGCGGGGCGGGGCAGGGTGGGACACCCGATCTACCCCTCCTGGAGCGGGCTGCACCCCCACTCTGGAATGCACAACAAGCTGCCCTCCCCACCCCCACCCCCCGGCCCCACCGCAGCTCTGCCATCAGCCTGGTACACACCAGCGCTCACTCCAGCCATCCAGTGGCACATTAGCAAGTGGGCCTCCTGCAGCACCAGGAGGCCCACAATAGAGCTGTTTGGATGGGGGGGGGCTAGGGGATGTTATCGGGAGGAGAGAGCAGAGGAGCACAGGAGTGAGAGGGGAGGGCTCGGGGCAGAGGTGGCTCGGGTCCGTCCAGCTCCTGTTTCAGGACTCAGAGAGTGCTGACAGGCCCCCCCCGGCTCAGGTCTCCGGGGCGTAACCACGGATACCCAGACCAACTAGGAGCCGCCACTCACGTTTGCACGGGCTACAGAGACGGATAGATGACATGGGAAGGACAATCTGTGTGTGGGTGTGTGCGTGCACGCTTGCGTGCGTGTGCGCGTGTACGGCAGACTCCCAGACAGGAGATGTGAATGTAGTGCGACTGCAGAGCCCCAACAAAGTCTTTGGTCTATTGAGATATCATCAATTACTCCCGAGTCTCAGACACACACACACACACGCTCACAAGCCATGGCATACACGGACACACCGACAATGACAAAATGCCACCTCATGAATTTTGCAGTTGTCTAAATCCCCTTGACATTTTTATGCGAGCGTGCTCTTCTTTTGGCGGGGAGCGGGGTGAAGTGGCTGCGATAACATGCAACGGTGGACGCGACAGGGAGGAAGATTTCTTTAATACGCCAACGACTGGCTGCAGCGTCGGGCCTAGAGATGAGCCGGTTACCGGTTTCACGATGAACCACGGGAAAATTCCTGGACGGTTAGCAGTACAGTTTAAAATTTTGACTATCACTAAAATGCGCTTATCATTCAAAACTCCCGGTAAACACTGTCCAGCACCAGCCAAAGTCCCACAGACGCGGGCGAAGCACGCCACACGGGTTTGTTTTGCGTCACTGACTGAAGGCAGTGACAGCGCTTCGATTTTTCAGCCTTCTAGGCAAATCAAATGTGCATATAAAAGCAAGCGTTAAGCCGGATGCACAACACACGCGGAGCCGAAACAGCGGATCCGCTTCCATGTTAAAAGAGTCCTCGCGGAGCTGACGCTTTTTGTTCCGCTCGAGTATATTATTTTCTGCCTCCGAAAGTGCCGGGTACGCAAGCGGAAACGATCCTGCGTACAGTGTGCAGCGGGCATCAAGGTTGTGTTCATTTAAACCTGCGCCAGGGAAACATTTCAATTTTGGTCACTATAATGGTGATAGGAAATTCTCATACCGTTTCACCTCTACGGGCCACGCAAAGCTGTAGACAAATGAGGAGCAGACACGCCCACGGGGGAACGTGGGAGCACACTGAGAGAGAAATGTTCGAGCTGCTTCGGTAGGAGACGCCTCGGTCTTCTCTCGGACTTTTGCTCTCCTAACAACTGTGAAATGAAAAGAAGAAGAAAAAAATGCTATCCCTTCAGGATAACGGCGGATCTCGAAAAAACACTAGAGAGAGAAAAGCTGGCTGTTATTCCCGAAGAATCTTTTTTTCTACTAGGTAATGGTCACTGAATGGGTTTTAAATAAAAGGACTGCCAAGCCTTTGAATCCAGCAAAAGGTACTGTACAACAGTAAAAACCTGAGCTAAAAAAAAAGGTTGTAAATGGTAGAGCCGCCGTAAAGCGTAAATTACAGTAAGTGTTTTAATGCTGTCTTGCTGTCTGTATTGATAACTCTAAACCATCTCTAGCAGGAGAACAACAAATAAATTATTCAGGCCTCTACCTTGGTAAAGTTAAAGCGGGGGAGGGGGAGGGGGGTGGTCTCTTTGTTCTACGCCATGGCATTGATTTCTCCCAGTAGTGGGTAGTGGGAAGCCTGAAGGTTAGACACACAGTATGTAGATAAATGACTCCTGCGCTCAGGGGGGGGGTTGATCCAAATGAAGCAATGATGTAGCTCAGTGGCCTGGGCTCATACTGAAGTTAAGTGCGTGCCGGTAGAGAAATGTCGACTCGGAAAAAGAGCGAGTGCGTGCGTGCGTGCGCGTGCGTGCCCCGTGCACGTGGACTGATGAAGTGTTAGCAGCCGTGGTACAGCGTAGGTGCAGGCCGTAGCACCTACATGCTGGTGAGGGGTGGGGGGGTGGGTATCTGAGAGAGACAGGAAAAGGAAGGGGGAAAAGGCCACCTCACACAGGACTCCTCAGACAGCTTGTATCCCCGTGATGGGCGGTTATTGGTGGCTAAAAATTGGGGTGTATTGCCACAGCTCCAACGGCTGCAAATGAACAAAGAAGAAGAAAAAGAAACGCTAAATAAAGTTTGATCTCTACCTTAAAGTATGCAGCAGGACAGAAACAGCTCATCCTAATTGAGTCATTTTGCCCAGTAAATTCCAAGAAACGTTGGCTCGGAAGACGCCACAGTATTCTACCACACACACACACACACACACACACACACACACTCTGTATTAGCAGTAATACAAGAAGCAGCTTAGGCGGGAAAGGACTTAATGTGGGACGGGAGACTATTCCAGAGCCTTGGGGCAGCAGCAGAAAAGGCCCGGTCGCCTTTGGTTTGGAGGCGCGGGTGGGGGGGATGTGGGGGAGATGTTTTGATGAGGACCCAGGTTACCTGGGAGCAGAACTCTGAGTCAGCAGATCAGTATTGTATTGTGGAGCTCATCCGGGGAGGGCTTTAAAATCAATTTGTTATTTCACCGGTGACCAATGCAAGTGATCCAGAACCGGAAGGGATGTTTTGTCTTTTCTTTGTTCCTGTTAATAGTCTAGCAGCTGCATTTAGAACCATTGTGGAATGGCCCATATACAGGGAATTACAGTAGTCCAGCCAAGAGGTGATAAAAGCGTGGATAAATGTTTCCAGGGCCTAATGAAATAAAAATGGCTTTAACTTTGCTATGGTTCTAAGCTGATAAAAGCTACCCTCCATAACACTATTGAATTTTGTTTGTTAAAATTGGGTCCATTAAGACACCAAGTCTTTTAACTACATTTGTGCCAGTTTGTAGACAGGGGTCCAAGCGCATTGCTTAAACTGGTAACAGGGCTAGGAGGGCCAAATATAATGACTTCAGTTTTGTTTTCATTCAGTTGAAGGAAGTTCTTTGCCATCCAGCATTGACATCCAGGGTTCTTCAGTGAGCAAGCACTGTCCGATGTAGCAGGTAGATAAAAATTGTGTGTCATCCGCATAGGAGTGATACAAAATACTGCGTTTCTCAGAGATAGAGAAAGGGGAAAATAAAAGAGGCCCTACAATTGAAACTTGGGGGATGCCACATTTAATGGGAGCAGGGGATGAAAAATAATTTTCTATCCTGACTGAAACAAAATTCTCTCTTACACACACAGGCTGTATTAGCAGTAATACAAGAAGCAGTTTACAATTAGGTCATTTAGCAGACGCTTTTATCCAAAGCGACAATCTTGCTCAAGGATGCTTACAGGTCAACTCTGGGTCTCAAACCCACGAACTTCTGGCTGGGAGTCCAACACCTAGACTATCCTGTCCGCTTATTTATATTTTGAAAAGAAAGTACATACATACATACATACATACATACATACATACATACATACATACATACATACATACACACACACAGTATGTACTGTCTATTTGTGTACTAATTTGTAGTGCGTCAGAAAGTGTGCCCCGGGTGTGTGTGTGTCTTATTCTGCTTGCCCTTTCACTTTCTTTTCAGTCCAGTAATGTATGTACATGTGTTAGCATAAAGGGCCAGGCTCGCCCGCATGCTGGAGAGTGTGTGTGTGTGTGTGTGTGTGTGTGTCAGTGTGTGTGCGGTAACGCTAACGTTTAGGCTCTCTCCACCGCCCAATGCCCAGAGGTGTTCTGGCTGCGCAGCACTGCAAAATCAGCCCGAGAGGTTTGGGAACATTTCCCCCCTTACAAACTGGGGGCAAATCAATAACGTCTCGGCTGAGGCGCGCTGACTCAGCAGGCGAGGTTGAATGGAAATGATTTCTTTACAAGCCGTAAAATGCAGCGTCGCATGCAGGGCCCGCGGGCGGACACCGGGAGCTACGTTAATGTCCTCGCACGCACGCACACGCATTATGTTGCTTCTAGTTGTGCTCACTCCTTTTAAGTGGAGTAGCGACCACAACATTTTTCTCCACTCAATTTATCTTTGTCTCTCTCCCGCGTTCCTGTCAATCTGCTTCACTACAGAGCCTCGCTTAGCCCCGGCTAAGTCGCTGACAGCTATCCGCGGCGGCGGCACAGAGACAGAGGCTGCGGGAGCTCTGCCTCCCGCTACCCCCGCAGCCTCGCGGCCCCCTCCACCCATCCGGGCCTGAGCGGCCCGTCGCTGCTCTGATGAGAGGGGAGAAGTGGCTAATTGCAGGCCGGCTGAGGCACGGCTGGCAGGGGGGAATCGGTACTCTAGACGCCCAGAAGGGCTGGACGGTTGTCACTCAACCTCCGATACCAGTCCCTGCCTCCTCGCCTCAACTCCCTTTTAGTCAAACGTACCTGTATCTGTGCACGCTAGCGTGTGTGTGTCTGTGTGTGTGGGAGGGGGGTTCTAATGTTAGATGCGATTGTGAGAGCTTGAAAGACCCCCCGGTGCAGGTCAGCTTCACAGTGGCGTGTGGGCGGTCATTCTCTCCCGTGGCGTGGGAGTGCATCACGCGGCACCTTTCAGAGAGCCACCAGGCAGCGATTAAGGCAGACATTTCTCTCTCCCGGGTGATGCGGAGAAACAACTGAACGGAATAAGAAAACAACGGTTAAAAAAAGGCGTAGGTTTTGTGGGCATTCATTAGCGTGGACGCACGTGCAGAACGGGGCTGAGATTAGGGGATGTTCTTTGTGACAAGCTGCCGGGGTGTGATAATGTGCGACACGCCGTGCAGTATATCCCCTGTCCATCATGTGCAAACAACGCTAAATGATGAACGTGTGGCGGAGAGACGGGAAGAAACACCCGCGCGCCGCGCCGCCGCGAGCCAGACCCACCGTGGCGCAGTGCGATAGAGACACGCCCAACAGCGGCGGAAAGGTGCGCGTCGGAGGTTTTGATAAAAAGGGAAATAAGCCCGCGAGGTAAGCTAAATAAAAGCGTTGTTCCTCAGAGCCGGCGCCACTGACACTCTTTCTATGCCCAGCCAGCGCTGGCTGTGACAGCATGAGAAGGCTGTGTGCACGGAGCCTTTACAGCAGCTGTCTGCCATGGTGATGGCTAGATGAGCCAACGGAGGCGAATATATTACTGGGAATGTCACAAATGCCATTTCAAACTGTTGAATGTCAGAGTGACTGCTGGGTGGGGGAGGTGGTGGTGGGTGGGGGTGGTGAGGCTAATCCAACGTCGCTCTGTGACATCTACATCCACGAGTGTTACCCAGCACGCCCGCATTAGGAACCCATCTAATGAAATCACCAGCCCGGCGCCAGAGAAATAAATATCAACAGTGAGAGTGATTGAATGTGAGCTGCGGCTGAGTGCCCGCTGATTCGCGGTCGCCGAATGTGTGCGACTGCACTTCCGACAGCTAAAGCCGACGTGGGGAGAACAACAGTAGTTTGTCCGACTAGAGACCCCCCCCCCCATCCCATCATATCCCCCCTGACTGCCCATCATTTCTGTTCTTCATGCAATCACAGATTATGTCAGTGGACTGCATCTGATGCTTCATTACTGCACGCAAACAAACATTTGTGCAAAGTGTGTAGAGTGGGACGGGGGGGGGGGGTGCGTTATCTGTCAAATAAGCAGCGGGCATTTTAATGAGGCGCTCTCTAGGCGCTTGCAAGCCTTCCCGGCGTTTCTGGGATGTACTCAGAAAACACAGAAAGCAGCAGCAAGTGGGAAAAGAGAGAAGGAATAGTGGCACATCTCTCTCTCCTGCAGACTCGTTATGATGCCGCGCTCCCGCACGCCGCCTCCGACGCGCCATCAGCGGCGTGCCGCTTCAGACACGATTGTGGGACATCAAGGTCAATGCCCTTGAGCCTCTCCGTTCTTCTGCCGCCACTCATTACTGACGTACACGCGCGCTTGCTCGGAAGGCTTTCCACGGGAAACAGGAGCGCTCGGTCGGACAGGGACAGGTACCGGGAGGGAAACATGGACCCTTGTTTCCCAGCCAACCGCTGCAGACGGATGCAGGCAGCTCAGTGGGTAATCCTGCCAGTGGCAAACTAACAACGCGGCCGGAGTTTGTACAGTTCTGATGACTAGCCGTACCAACTTCATATTTTGGACCATATCTTGACGACCTGAATCTATGGAATGTGTTCTTAAATAATAAATGTATTCAATATCAACAGCGACATATGTCAGCCTCTACTTATAGGATAGGTTTAAATGATTTCATGTGCCAAGGCTTCTTCGTGGGAATAAGCAGTCATTCATTCTCAACGCCCTGGGTGGCTGAACTATATTGGGTGAGCATCAATGATTTACTGACAAGAATCCCACACTGCTATTGAACACTAGAAACAAACAACTGGACAGTGATGTAAAGTTATGTATTTGATGGCCACGGCATTGATATTGCCGTCAACAGCAAAAAAAAAGCTATTGCCATTTATTCCAATTTTGTTCTGTTTATTCGAATATATCAAAAGCGCAGATGTTGGTTACAACTGTGCTACTGTGAGCACTGATATTGCTAGAATTTGAATAAATAAATCTTCTTTCTTGGATGTAAGAAAGTGTTTTTCAATATAACTCAAATAGCGAGAACAAACTATTTATATAAACTGTTCCAATACTTATACGACAGCAATCTATGTGTAACAAAAACGCTCAAAGCCAACGCTCACGTTGCGTCAAGTATAAAAACTCAACACGACTTTAAGAATAAAAAGGCATGTTGTGCCGGCCAGTGCGGACGACAAAGGAGAAACAATCCCCAGTAATTGCCTGTTATCAAGCGAAGAACAGCGATTCAAAACACCGAGCAGAAGGAACGGTAAGCCAACGCATATTATACATGCCAGTCAAAGACGCCAGAGCCATTCGTCTTCCAAGAGATCTCGGAATTCATCAAAAAGGAACGAGGGAGGTTGGTGGTCGGGGAGGGTGTTACTGAGCGAAACGCACATGATTAGAGCCAGACAAATGACGCGCGTAATGATGTCAAGTTAAAAGACTTCTGTGACCTTTAGCAGGTAAAAGCTGGGGGAGCGTGTATTGATTCCCAGTCGGTTTATCTACGGCGCGGGGAGACCGCCCGCGCAGACAAGGCGTACAACACCGCAACCGTCTCAGGATTAGCTCTTCAAAGCCAATCTGGCAGACACATGAGGAGCACACATCGCAAGTCCTCTGTATTCCGTCCGAGTGGTTGATGGCGTCGGGCTTACACAGGACGCTGGTCGACGCTCTCCACCTGCATCTCAGATGCATTGTCGTGCATTCCCACTGGCAGAGAGCCAGCTGCGAGGCTACAGGAGCCCGTTGATTTCCACGAGTGCCAGGTGATGCAGAGAGAGGCAGGGGGGGCAGGAGGCAAAAATCTCAGCAACTTGGTGACGAGGATGGTTGAGCACACTTCATCTACATGCACATACGATCTTGTCAATCCGCAAGGTGAATTTAACCATCCCAAAAGTAAGACAAAGCCTCGCTATGCTATGCTACGTTATGATGGGTACACGGACATAAACACTCCACACCTCGCAATCGCACCTTGACGTTAATTAGACTGTCCAAATAGGCCTCCAACAGGACGTGTTTCTGTTCAAATATATGTTGCATTTAAACACATTTATGAACCATATGCGTTGTTACATGCGTTTGTGTCTCTAACATCAGCGTATGGACAACGGTTTGAAAAAAGTTGTTGACTAAAGTGTTACGCCATGGGTAGTATACGTTGACAGAGCATGTTTTTATGTAACACTTGGTCATTAATAACATATAAAATGTGTTTTGACTGAAGCTCTGCATTTTTTATTGATTTGGGTGCCATTACACCCAATGCACTGATGCATAATTAATCAACTCTGCATGTGTGTGAGTGTGTGTGTGAGCGAGCGAGCGGGGTGGGTGGTGCATAAATCCTATCCATAAAAAAATAAATGAAGCAACATCCCACTTTCCAGAGTTATGACATATTCTGGGACCAAACCAAAGCCGCCTTTCGCAGCATACGGCATGCTGGGAAGAAACAACGGTCCCTGCAGTCTCATCTTCCCTGCTCATGAAAGGTTAACAGAGGCCTGAGACTAGTTCATGAAAGAATTAAAAGCCTGATGCGATTAAAGGCAAGGAAGGGGGAGAGGGGGAGAGGAGGGAGAGGGGGGGGGTCTTTGCCCGGAGCATGTTAGGCGTGAAGACCCACATTAGACCTGCTCAGTCCTTCGGTGGAAATTGGGTTTGGGCCGCGGAGCCGTTCCCTACAGGCCCGCCGCCACGCCCTTCTCCGCGGGGAAGCAGGCTTTTGTGAAACCTGCCCTCAGCTCAGCCCTCGCCCAAGGGGAAAACGGAAGCCCAACATCGAGCGTGGGGGCCAAGCGCCACCGTCACGAGGGCCACGGGGTTGCAGCGGAGCCCGACGTCGGAGAGACGCGCTCCTGCTAGTCGCCCGGCACCTAAAACAATCTCCACCAATCATTCACAGACGGTGGTTAATCTTATCAGGGACCGCTTGGACACAGCAGTAATAAACTGGAAATTGTCTGGTGTATCTCATATCACATCTCCACCGAGAGAGAGAGAGGGGGGGGGGATAAATGCAGCTTACAAGTACAGCGGGAGTCTGTACAAATCATTTTGTACAAATGTCACACAACGCAGACCTTTAATGAAATTAGGTTAATAAAAGGATCTCTGCGATGATGAATGTTATGATGAAAAGGTTGTGGCTTAATTACTGGTTTTAGGTCTTCCTGACTCAATATTTGCTTTAATCTCTAAAATCTACGAAAACAAAGCATGGGCTGGATCTCCGAGATGTAACGACGCCTGTCTAGACTGACGTGCGATTCAAATAACAAACTCTGGCCTTGTGGAGGGGGAAAAAAAGGGTACTTTTGCAATAGCCTTTTGCTGAGAGCATCTCTTATTGAAAACTGTCAGAGTGAGTGACAAAGGCTAACTAAATCTGGGTGTTGTTATGAGGTAGAAAATTAGGTTATGGTGAGGACTTGAGTAATGGAGGAAGCCTCTTGTCCTTTCACGTTATTACTCATACTCCACTGAACTCAAAAGGAGATGGCAAAGCCGGCCTGTCGTGGTCCTAAAAAATGACTGGCCACTCCAATTATCCAACTCTAAAAATATCATTAGAAACCTATCCATCTAATACAACCTGAAACCTTGAAGGGGGGGGGGGGGGGGTTGAAGAGGTGTTCATTGATTAAATACAGCTGTAAGAGGTTTATGAGCAATTTGGCATAGCCTAGCTGGATTCCTGCAGCAAATGTGCTTAGTTTATTAACGCAGAAAAATAAATACTCACACAATATCACCTTCACCTTCGTTATTAGACAACACCCCCCAGCAAAAAAGGGACTCAAGAGAATCTCTGCAGAATGGTTGATAACACATTTATGACGGGAACAGGTCGTCTAAAAACGTGGCCCTCCATTTAACCAACATTCGGGTAGACATAGTGTAGTGCCCACCCAATGGAGGGATCATAGCGAGAGCATAGGTACAATACACAAGGAGGAGGAGAGACACAGCCACGAGGGTTTAGACAATCGCTACACAGGGCCCACTTTATTTACACTCGCTGAGAATCGCCTTAAAAAAGGCACTAATCTCTGGTGGGCTTGTTTCCTTTTGTCAGAACCGTAAACCCCCCTTTCATCCCTTCACCTTTGTTGATGGAGCGAGACGGTGGGTCCCTACTTGCAGTGTCAAATGTGGTGCGCCCCTACGCCGGCAAATCCCCAACACACGAATGTGAACCACCAACGAGAGAGCATATAAATGAAGCCATCTGAAGAGCAATGAAAAGATCATCCTAATAGAAGCTTGTCATCATCTCCGCCCCTTTGGACGCCGATGTTTTATTTTTTGTATTTTTTTTTTCCAAGCGGCTGCAGAAAAAAAGAAAGAAGAAAAGCCACTCGACAGGCTCATCTTCAAAATCTGTTTACCAGGATGCGGGATAGCAGGCAGTATTTGACTCACAGATCCAACCTAGGAGTGTTGGTGTCAAAGTCTCCCCATCTGATTGCTTTGGCATTCACATCTGAATAGGATCTGGAGTGCAAGGCAAACCCTGAAGCGGCAGGGCTGCAGATGGGGCTCCAGCACGGGAAAGGGGGGGGGGGCAAGAGAAGAGAACACACGGTGGCTAATCAACATGAGAGCACCGCTGCGGTGCCACTTTGTGACAGCAAAATAAATAAATAAATAGATTAAAGTTGTCTCAGACTGGTCGGTTTCTAAGTTACCTTTGGACATCGACAACAAAAAGGAGAAGAAATAATGAATGTGTAAATGAGAACAAATTGACAAACTCACTGAGTGAAAAACGTTTGTTTTGGAGTCCAAAGCTCATTAGTATACTCCAGTGTGTTCTGCGTCTTTACAGGGATACCACGAGTCTGTGAAACGTGGGCAGCGTTCCCGTGATTTGACGCTCCAAAACAGAAGCCCTCGTGCTTCCCAGAGGGCGCCTGCTTCTGTTCCCCTCCCAAGACCCTCCAATTCAAACACTTTGGGACGACAGCTGGACTTTCACTCCTCCGCCAACCAAGACGAGCATTCGCTTGTATAGTCTTTGAATCTGTGGCCACTGGCCGAACGTCACGCGGGGGGGGGGGGGGGGGGGG
>JAODLI010075144.1:0-12513 GCA_027575585.1 Percopsis omiscomaycus
TGTACCTTAATACTTAAGTAACTACTCATTTTAAATCACTGTGGATAAAAGCCTCTGCTAAATTACCAAATTGTAAACCCCCCCCCCCCCTTCCTGCTCTCATCTCTTTGCCACTTGCAACAGCTCTCCCCTTTTCTCATACAGGACCCCCCCACCCACCCACCCACCAACCCACCCACCAGCCCACCCACCAACCCCCACTCCCACTATCCCCCTCTTCGCCTTCATCACCCACTGACTATGTGTCTCCAGTCCTTCCTGATTGGTCATGGGGATTTTTCAAGCCTTCTCCTTTTCTGAATTGGCGTGTCCGTGTGTCTGTCCGTCTGTAGTGACAGTCTGTCCACTGTAGCTAGTCTGACATCGCCCCTAGCCTAACTATGGGTGAGAAATGTCGGCTGGGTGACGCTGTGTCTTTTCTACAAACCCACATGCGTCGCTGACTCATATTGTTTGAAGTCAGCTTCTTCTCCGTTTATGAAAACAGGCCAACAATGGCACCAAAGAGAAGAGGGGAAACACTTAAATAATCTCCTTCCCCCTGGGCCCTGGAGATCTCTGTGTCTCTATCCACAGAGGAGTGCCCAGTGTGCATCTTGCCCCGCTGGATTTGGGGCAAGAGGATTGAATTAGCATCGTGCCTTGACTGGGAGGCTATTGAGATCTAGCATTGTTGGCATGTTAAAAAGCCAACACTCCCTTTCTTAGCCCTTGTGTGCTCGTAAATGTAAGTAAAATATGGTTTTGTGGTTTGGTATTTTTTATAATTTAAGACAACACTTTTGATGAAACAACTGAGGACCATTGTTCATTTATGATTACAGATCACAGTGCCTGTACTATACTATAGCACATTATTTACAACATGAAAAACGAACTCACTGCTAACACCTACCTGAATAGCATGCTGATGTCAGAAGCAACCAGTGATTCCATGCTGGTGGGTATTAACCCTCTCTGACATTCATAATCTCCATTGTACAGAACTCATAAATGATCTAAGGTGGCTTCCAGGGGGTGGTAGCATATAAAAATGGTTGTCACTGTTGGCTTTGAAGAGATATTGTAAGGACTGGGATATTAAGGATGTGTGCAAGCACTGTGTGCGTGTGTGTGTGTGTGTGTGTGTGTGTGTGTGTGTGTGTGTGTGTGTGTGTGTGTGTGTGTAGGGGGCTCTAACCGTCTAAAACCTGCTGCTCTATAAGCGATGGGTCCTTTACCTTTAAATGCTTATTCCCTCGCAAAAGCTTTCCACTTACACCCACTCATGGGGATTCACTGTACTCTATACAAGTCATTAGTTGTATTATTTAAAAAAAATTTTTTTTTAGCTTTGTTTGTTTATTTATTATTGTTATTAATATTATTCACTTATTCTGATGTTGTTTGCTGTTCACATTATTACAGAGACCACCTTTCTGCTGGCGGTGATGCAGAACTGTAACCAAGTCGGATATATACTCTACAGCTCTCTGCTGTCACCTACTGACTTGTCGAGAAACCACACAAACCTCATAACAATATAGGGAGATAATGATGGAAATACTGTATTTGTTTGTGTGAGTGAGCTATATCAGATAGAATGTTAACAGAATCTCATATAATGTAGGCCTGTTTGTAAAAGAGTAAAATACAGATAACATCAGCAAAATTAATTATCTTTAAATGTATTTCGTGTTTAGGTCTATGCCTACATTAGGGGTAGGCTAATAGCAATGGAAACAGGTTCCCAGAATCCATGAGTGTATGGAGTGCCACCAAGTGGTAATTTAGGAAAGTAGTCTACTTGCGTCATCATGTTCTATTCCCTATGGGGAAGCGCGTGATGCGTTTGGAATATCATCCAAACAGACCGTCTGGAATCATGTCTTAGCAAGGCTGGCAGGAGGTTGTATTGAATTCATTTGATCCCAAAGTCATGTATCAGCTCTCATTCAGAGGGCGAACAAAAACGACCCAAAATAAATACTCTGTAGACCTATTCCATTAATATGTGACTGCCTGTAAAAACCGGCTGCCGCTAACACATGCCGAAATCAAGCGTGAGGCAAACTGCCTGTGTTTCTTGGCAAAGAGTTGGGCTTAGTTAGTTAGGCTACACGGCACCACATCTTATTTGTATCATCAGAATGAGGGATTATCAGCTCTTCTACGGCCTCAGATTTCTTTAAACAGGTGGTAAGGCAATAGGACTTGATGCACTTTACTTAGCCTACATTTAAGTCAAGTTCACTGTGGGTCAACCTTAAACGGGATTAAAGTTATTTTTCATCACAACTTCAGTATATTCTTGGACCTACATTTGGTCAGTGTGAAGTGTGCGTGAGAAGGCCCATTTTAAATAAACTTGTAGCAAATTTATTAAAAGTCCAAGCCTATATGACGGAGTAATGATAACTGCAACGGAAAAATATAATTGTTAAACCATTTGGAACTGTATGATTTGATTAAAGATGGGTAATTTATTTCTATTTGCCATTTATTCGTCCCCGGTTATTTACTGACTGTCAGGTTCAGGGACATGGAGTAGGTCTTGAACTTTAACTTAGGATATTGATTCAGCCTCGTTTATCTGTTTGACAAAATGCATATCCATCAACTTGCCTTCTCGCGAGAGATGGCAAATATATATTAGGAGAGATAGGGAGGCCTTCATCCACTTTGAGGGGCATTGGGTTTCCTTGAGGACACTGCCAAGGATTGCTACACTTAAGGCTCTCACATCTGTACATCGAGGACACTTTGCAATCATGTCGGACGCGGTGACTAGCTTCATGAAGGACTTTTTGGCTGGTGGCATCGCTGCTGCCATCTCCAAAACAGCTGTTGCTCCCATTGAGAGAGTCAAGCTGCTTCTGCAAGTAAGATATATGAGCCAAATGCTGTTAAAACAAAACTTCCATATTGTACATTTGAGCAAAAGTTATCCCATGGCAAAGCAAAGACTGAAAGTGAATTAGTCCGATTATATGTTTCATTATAAAACTATAAACATAACATGTAGATAGACGTTTTACTTGGAAAATTGTTTAGTGTGCCAGCGCTTTTACGCACGATGTATGTTGCTCCCCGGCGCTATTGCAAAGTGGTACCGGTTCTTTTCTCACATTTGTCAAGCAATTAGAAAAAAATATCATTAGATCACCATGTCTTTTATTCTTCTAATATAAAACGTAACCGCAGTAATAAGTGAATTGCTAAAATTAACTTGAAGCACGTAACCTAAGACGCACAGGTCTTTCTCAAGTGACATTAAGGAGTGGGCCTTTAACCTACTACAACTAGTCTACAGAATAGCTGGCCCCGAAACATTAAACGCTCAGTGACATCATTGAATTAACATGTGCGTAATAATATGCAACAAAAGGGAATTATTTTCTAGCAACTACTGCCTACTTTAATTACAAAAAGCTCATACTTATTAGTTTAGCCATCAGTCTTTCATGACTAATTTTTAGTATTTTTGACAGGTCCAACATGCCAGCAGACAGATCACTGTAGAGACACAGTACAAGGGAATCATGGATTGTGTCGTTAGGATCCCAAAGGAACAAGGCTTCATTTCGTTCTGGAGAGGCAACTTGGCCAATGTGATCCGCTACTTCCCAACCCAAGCCCTGAACTTCGCCTTCAAAGACAAGTACAAGAAGATCTTCCTTGGTGGAGTGGATCAAAAAACACAATTCTGGCGTTATTTCGCTGGAAATCTGGCCTCTGGTGGCGCAGCTGGTGCAACATCCCTTTGCTTTGTGTACCCTCTTGACTTCGCCAGAACCAGGCTTGCTGCCGATATTGGCAAGGGCAGTGCAGGAAGAGAGTTCACTGGTCTTGGAAACTGCATTTCCAAGATTTTCAAAAGCGATGGCCTCAAAGGTCTCTATCTCGGATTCAACGTGTCTGTCCAGGGCATTATCATCTACAGAGCGGCCTACTTCGGATGCTTCGACACAGCTAAAGGTGGACCTAAATTCACTCGCATTGTGGACTTGTGTTTTGAATGAGCAACATTTCTTGTTCACAGCTTTAATTGTATTGCCATAAGAACATTTCTTCTATACTACCTCTTTACCTAGGTATGCTCCCAGACCCCAAGAACACACATATCATTGTCAGCTGGATGATCGCTCAGACCGTCACCGCTGCTGCAGGAATTATCTCGTACCCCTTCGACACCGTCAGACGTCGTATGATGATGCAGTCTGGTCGTAAAGGAGGTGAGTGACGCGCGCCCAGTGAAATCACATTATAATCTCCATCACAAGTCTACACGTTGACTCTCTGAACACATCGATTTTGCTCGAGTACGCAGGAGAAGGGCGCGCCCGGGCCTTACTAACAAAAGTGTCTTATTTTATCAGCCGACATCATGTACACGGGTACAATCGATTGCTGGAAGAAGATCTTAAAGGATGAAGGATCCAGGGCCTTCTTCAAGGGTGCCTGGTCCAACGTGATCAGAGGCATGGGGGGTGCCTTTGTGCTGGTGCTCTACGATGAGATCAAGAAGTACACATAAACATTCTAATCTCCCATCAATTTACAATGTCTTAACTCATGTGAAAGAGTGATAACAGCTTGTGGTGAATTACAAGGTGGGCATGTACTCTAACTGAGGCAGCCCAGGGGAGGCCGGCATCATGGTCTGCATAAACAAGCCTCCCCAGAAACGTATAAACATAACAACTAAGATGTTCCAAACAACGCCCAGCTAGTCTCAGTACGACGTCAAGCTCGTCACACAATGGGACTGAAGAAATACACGCAGACCCAAAGGACATTCTCCCCATACGTTTAGCCAGCATATCACAGCCCTTTTAGAACCATGTGTCCCATATCACACAGTCTTTTAATAAGAATAAAGATGAAATCATTCTTCTGTTCTGTGCTGCTGCCTTTTCTGTGAGTTACAATTAGAAAACCAAAATGCCTTCTGTTGGATGATGTTAAGAGATGTTTGAATATAAAGACATACAGTAAAAAAGTTCCGCAACAAACTGCTTTATTTGTCAGGAACAACTTAAGACAGATTACATTAAAAATATATATTCTCTTTTGTATGATAATCTTACAGGTTTTTCTTTTTTAAACATAGCACTAATATATTTTATATTACTGTGCATCTAAGAATAGAAACGTTACAAACCTCACAAATCAAAGTCATATTTTACAGTGACACACATTTTCTGAAAAGTATATGAATAGGCAACATAAAGTAATTTCACCATTTAAAGAACAGGACCAGTATAATTTCATATTTTATGTATTGTCAACATAGCCTACTAAACAATAATAAAAAAAAAAACTACAAGTATTGTCCATTTAGCTCATATTTAATATAGCTCTCAGCTTGTAAGCCATAGAATTCCACCAACTATCATATCAAGTAACAAAGCTGTACTGTTGCTATGGTGTACATAATTCATCACTATGATGAAATAGGACATTGTAGTTTTTATGAAACAATGTTATGAAGTACGTTATAAAATATAAAATTATTCCGGCCTTATTCTTTTAAGTGAAACTGTTATAGTATATTCTATATTTTCTTGTAATGTGAAACTGCATTTTAATAAATGGTAATGCATCAGCAAAACATAGCTTTCTGAAACGGTGTTAAAATTCTTTACAAATTTGGCCCATGCACTATAATATCGTCACTATATTGTGCATAAAATCAAATGATCTGAGAAGCACCAACTGACTCAATACTACTATACTACAGTATATGCATGAGCTGTTAGATCATAGGAACCAATAGAATGTTGTTTAGCACCAGGCTGGATGGTCTGCACTGTTGTTGTGGGACCTGGGTACAGGTGAACGGGTGGCTTCAACAGTGGCAAAGGATGCTCTGGTACTGCTGTGGGCTGCACTAGCTACCCTGGAGCTTTTACCTGCAGATCATATGAAGAATTTCTAGTAAGAGAAAATAGTCAGAATGCTTACAGGCCAACCAAATATTGGCATTTAATCTTTAATATCATATATTATAGATTTTTTTGGGTAAAACTGCAAATAAATATCAGTCACAATTATTATAATGTTTTTGCTCCAATGGGATAACTACGATAGTTTAGGAAAGTCATTAGTTGCATTAGAGCTGAAAGCTGCAAATCCACTCATAAAAGCAAGACATTTTATAAATGTTTTTGTAACAGATCTATCTAACATTAACATCTGACAAAAGGAGAAAGTACAGCCAGCCCAAGTTTAATTTAGGGAGACAGGGAGGGAATTGGTAGAGAGTAGCCTAGAGTTGAGTTTACTGGATAGTCTACAGTCTACATTCTGATGTAGACGTGAGAAAACATAAAACAGTTTCAGATTCATTTTTTCTACCTCAGCAGGTATTATTAGTGCGAAAAAAGCCACAAGGCTTGATGTTAATACTAAAGCTTAGATTACCTGAAGGTGTCCTGTTGTGAGACCAGTCTTTTTTAGTGGAAGAGGTGTAGATGGAGATAGGGTCGACACTCGAAAATCTACCATGGCGTTCGTAATCTGACAGTTGCTCGGATCGGCTCAAACCAGGTGTAGGTTTGACAGTTTCCAACTTCTTCAGGAATGCCTGTTATAAACAGTACATGCAATGAACTGCCAATCACAGACTGTTTTGCAAATAAAACGACAAATTATATGTCTCTTTAAACCATGCTAGTTCTACATACTGTAATTTCCTCATACAGTAGTAAGAGATGTGCCGGGTTTGCTGGTACAGCGAAATAGTGGTTAAAAACTAATATTTGGCTGTCAGTAGATCAAATGTATTCCTTCCAAACAACAACAGATAAGCTACCGAGATGCATGATTTTGAAAGCATGTCTTACAAGGGGAAAAGCACAGCCTATTATTAAGAAAAATAAAGTGTAATTGTTGTTGTTGACTAAAAATAATGCAGTTATTCTGTTTAGAAATGTTAACATTTGTGTTTGACCGTGGCACTAGGAAGACACAATATCAATTCAGAAGATAGCATGACCACTGCTGTTCACCTAAATATCATCTTTACATCTCCTTATTTATATTGCCTCCTTAAAAGATCATATAATACATTTTGTAGGTCTGCCTTCCAAATGGAACATCCAATACTACTATGAAGCTGGAAAACTAAGAGGTCTTTCACATGTAACGCATGGAAATGCTGATCACATGGCATATTCAATTACCCCACTCTAAGAATAGAACAGGGCAAAAGAAGTCTCGACGGCACTGAGAGAGTACATTTTGTTCTAAAAAGGATAGGGACACGGTTCTTGAAAGGGAAAATTATCACAATTTCTCCAATCAACATTTAAACCAATAATATAAAAACATCATACTGCTCATGAGCCTTAACTCCATTAGTTACATAAGGTTTCTCACAGATTTTGAACACTAGTTACTAACAGATAGTCTAGTGCAAGTACCTTTTAGGCCTACATCCATCTTTAAAGACTTTTCAAGCCCTGTGTCTCTTTGTGTAGATGTTTAATGTTAGGGTTGAGGGCCTGGAGCTTGAAGGTGCAATATCAGTCGGTGGCACTGCAGCTAGCCGGCCACCTGCCACCAGCTGTCCAAGTTCATCCGTGTCTGCTTTCATTCTCAAACTGACGCTACAGTGAAAATCTTCACTAAATAAGTGGATAAAACCTTTGAAACCATTTTTTTTTTAATCTCTCAGATGGATATTTGGTCTGCATAAAAAAATGTGTTAGTGCATTCTATTAAGAATATTGTATATTAAGTACACGAGTTTATGAATATATAAAGTCAGAACTGGAGAAACACAGTACCTACAGTATTTGTTGAAGACATCAATAGCACCACTAAAAGTCCATTACCAACATTATTTTTCTCCCACTAAGCCTTTACTATACTGCTGGTGAAATGTGATTTTCTGCCCTGGTTTTGTTTTGTTTTGAAAGTTGTATCAATGTATGAGACCTATCACAGAACTACACAACATCTTACTAGACTTTGTTGATATTTTTTGGTTCTCAAGGCTTAAAAATGCCCACTGAAATGCTCACCATGTTTTCTCTCTCAATGCGTTGCTGTTCTTTCTGTCTGTTTACTGCAGTGTGATATAGGCGGACAGGAGGTTTGGTTGTATGGCTCTTTCCCACTGCACTGCCGGGCCTGGTTGACAGGCGTGTCAACCCTCGAAGTAGCCGCTGGTTCTCGTGGTCTATGCGCCGGACCTCCTCGTTACTGAATGAGTAGTTTTTCCGGCGTCTTCCACCAGTAGGGACCAAGTCATAACCCTGTTGTTTTGCACCGAGAGAGCCTTTTGAAAGAGAACACAATTAAAAGAATATTGCTACCTTTACATGATATGTTGATATGTATGTTGGGGGCAGGATAGTCTAGTGGTCTGGGTGTTGGACTCCCAGCCGTAAGGTCGTGGGTTTGAGCCCCAGAGTTGGCCAACCTGTAAGCATCCTTGAGCAAGATGCCTAACCCCTATCTGCTCCATGTAATAAAACAATGTAATTGTAAGTCGCTTTGGATAAAAGCGTCTGCTAAATGCTGTAACTGTAACTGATATATTCTTTGGTTTTAGAGTGTTCCAAGAGCCAAGAGATAACACTTGTATACATAGGCTGGTTTTTAATCTACATGATTGTGTGAGTTTATCAGAAAACAACATCATGTATGATACATCTACCTAAAATGAGGATACATGATGTATCCTCATTTTAGGTAGATTTTGTCCACTGGTCAAAATTGTTTAACAGACATTATTAGCCCAATACAGTATCAGATACTGTATTTCAACAAGGCATGAGTCAAAGTATAGCATAGACACCACACCATTGACAAACATTTGACAAAGACACATAACTTTCTAACCTTTAACTGAAGGTTGAATACTGAAAAAATGCCTGCCCCTACTGTCCTCCTCCCGGTCCCTCTGTGTCACTTTCTCAAGGCCTTTATTAATCATGCTATTGTCCACCTCACCTTTCCCTACAGCAACTTCAGCTAGTCTGTCCACCATCTCATTTCCTTCCACCTTCACATGACTTGGAACCCACATAAATTCCACTCTGTTCCCAAGATGATACAGGCCATCAACACTTAACTCACAAGGTCCGGTCGTGCTCTTGGAGAGCCGTGGCTTATCCTCAATTTACAATTAGGTCATATAGCAGACGCTTTTATCCAAAGCGACTTACAATTACATGCTGCTATTACATGGAGCAGATAGGGGTTAGACACATACAGTATAGCACACATATAGTTGGACTTACATTCATCCACAAAGCCCTCTTCTTCCTGTGGAGCGTTTCCGTCAGGGGACGTGGGGTCTGGCGGCGGTTTTTCCTGAGGTGCATCAAGAGTTTCACCTGCAGTCTCCTTCAGCCCAAATCCCTGGGTCAGGTCCAAGGACTGGAGCGGAGTGCTGTCAGGAGTGGAGAGGGGAGTCACATCTGTCACCGTGTCCTCAGACTCTTCTGTAGGCGTCGTGGCTCTCTCTAGACCCTTTGCAGAGCCCACCTTATCCCCCCTCGAGCCAGAGGATGAAGTGGGTACGGACATCCTCAATCTTGTGGAGGAGGAGGGCTCCCTGCTGTGGCGGCTCTTGTGCGGACTTTCACTGCTGCTATCTGTATACGTCTCATCATCGGCCTCCGATGACGTGGGAGATGGGCTGCGTGGATAGTGCTTCATCAGTTTCTTGGGACTGCTTGCTCTCAGGCCAGAGTACTTGCGACAGGAGCCATCCTCTTCTTCCTCGCTCTCATCCTGACTCTGGTGGTAGCCATCTTCATCATCTAGCCCATCGTGCCCAGCTAACAAAGCTAAAAAGGTTTCATTGGATTTTTCACTGGACTGCACACTAGAAGCGTCCTCAACATCACTGGCATTATGAAGCGCATTATCGGCAGAACAGGCAATAGATGATATACTGGATTTTCTGCTCAGCTTCTCTTCCTGTTTATCACAACTGTCCTCTATCTCTTCTGCTTGTTTGGAGCCACTTTCAAGCTCGTCCGGTTTTAAACTCTTTGCAGCATCTAAACACTCCTCGTCAGCCTTTACACTTTTATCCACTGTCTCCACTCGGTCTTTGCCGATGCTGCCATCATCACAGTCACTATCAAAAAATGAGTGATCAACTTCCTCTTTTAGATCCTGAGGGCTGAACATGGCAGGCTACACTTCCATATAAATAAAAATCTGTGAGATAAATTTAAACCGTTAAAATTGTTTACACAACTGCGACACAACAGCCAACCTAATGGTGGTCAGTGAGTGGTCCATGCCATCTCACACATCTTTTACAACGTTCTGGATGAGGCTAAATAGTGTTATTTCAATCTCAATAAATTCGAAAGATATTTTCAAACTAGCCAACAACACTACCGGTAACATTATAAACGGGTGGTCGGGTGACGAAGAAGCGTGTATGTTATCACACATGTAACGTTACTGTATGTTGGTCAAATGGTAAAAGATTCTCACCTGGGGCAGGGCAGTGCGAATAACAATCACTAATCTCAAAAAAGGTAACAACGTCAGTGTCAGACTATATTTGCGCTCTAATAGATTATTAATAGACTTTATCCGTCTATACCTTAACTCTCTAATATAACGTTAGCTAAAGTAGGCAATTTCCTTGACAACGAGCGGTGTTACTATGGAGCGCTTTCTTCTTCGTTTATCTTTACGACAGACTACACGATTAAGTGTACTGCTGCCCCCCACAGGCCGCTCCTCTTCTTCTTATTTTTTGGCAGAGAGGCGCTATCAGCACAATGCTGCCCCCCATTGTATTATCGAGTTCTTTCTCTATCCGTTTCCTTTTCTAATAGCTGCTTACAATCCCTACTGATCAGGAGAGTGATGCCAGCGACCTAAATCAATAAATCATAAAACAAACAAAACAAAACAAGCTTGTGTCAAGTTAGGGAGTCCAGCTTTGCTCACCCTACACCCTAGCATAAAGGGCAGTAGAAAAAAGGAAGTGAACCACCATCATGGATATGAACCCCTGGTTTGTGCTCTTGCCCAGTAGTGCTTTGATTGATAATTTATTGTCCAGTTCAGCCACCCCTGAGAACAGTTCCCTCCTCTCTACATACCTTCTACAATGAATCAAGACATGTTTAACTGAGTACTGTTCCCCACAAGCCTCACAGCACCCATCTGCGTGCTACCCCACTCTCAGAAGCCCGCTCTCCAGTCCACAGTACCCCAAACCTCAATCTTGTCACCTTGATCCCTGGTCCTCTTTCCATTCTCAGCCTTACCCTTGCCACCTTTAACTGAAGGTTCAATACTGAAAAAAGGCCTGCTGCTACTGTCCTCCTCCCAGTCCCTCTGTATCACTTTCCCAAGGCCTTTATTAATCATGCTATTGTCCACCTCACCTTTCCCTACGGCAGCTTCAGCTAGTCTTTCCACCATCTCATTTCCTTCCACCTTCACATGACTTGGAACCCACATAAATTCCACTGTTCCTGAGATGATACAGGCCATCAATACTTCACTCACAAGGTCCAGTCATACTCTTGGAGAGCCGTGGCTTATCCTCAATTTACAATTAGGTCATTTAGCAGACTTACAATTACATGCTGCTATTACATGAAGCAGATAAGGGTTAGGCATCTTACTGAGCTCGAACCCACGATCTTCAGGCTGGGAGTCCAACACCTAGACCCCTAGACTTTCCTATACTGTATGGATCATCAATCTTTTGATACATCGTTGGAAACATCCAATGAGGTTGAAAGTTCTCCTTGGGAAATTTCTGACATCAGAATTTTAGCTCAATTCAATTCAATTTCACATACTGATGAATACCGATTAGGCTACAGCAAAGAATATAAATAATATAACATGATGCATTCATTTTATTTCTGATTTATATGAAACCCAAGCATTTTAAAACTAAAAACAATAACGTCCATGATAGATTATTTCGCATTACAATGTGTACAGTTCAATACATTGCAGTTATTACTGGTAAAGTAATTAGCTATATCACCATTTTGAAGAACAAAATGGCTCCAGGATTTGCATTTAATTTACACATGTAACATACTGTATGTCTGTATACGTCCACAGGACAGTCATATGGTCTTTGGCCTCTGAGGCAAACACAGATTGTAATAGGCTGTTGGATCCCAAAAATCAGGCCCTTTCCAGCCACACCAACCCTGGAGGGGATAACATGCAGACAAAAGTCATTTTGGTAGGTGAACAATTACACAATTAGATAAAGGCCACATATGCTCATAACAATCGGAGTACCTTGTCTGTGATAACCTGCAAGTCCTCTGCTCCTGTGTAATGTGGATCTAGAATGAGATAGCGAATCTGACCTGTGGTCTCACTCCAGGCAACGCCCAGAATTGTGTGAGCCAAAACGCCTCCGCCTGTAAGACACAACAGTGAATTAGAAAGGTCCGTTTCATCGGGATTGTAGAAAGCCTATAAACAATGATGATTTGTGTGTGTGTGTGCGTGTGTGTGTGTGTGTGTGTGTGTGTGTGTGTGTGTGTGTGTGTGTGTGTGTGTGTGTGT
>JAODLI010075145.1:0-12512 GCA_027575585.1 Percopsis omiscomaycus
GGATATATATCGTATATCGATATTCAACCTAAATATATCGGGATATGACTTTTGGTCCATATCGCCCAGCCCTATGAACAACCATTATTTGAATCCATTATTTGAATCCTGTCTTTAAGTATGAAATCTTACCTCGCATGTTTAGACCCCAAACCAAGTTCACACTAGTGCGTCAAGGTGTATTTAGGTATAACATACAGTATATATTGAGATTTCCATACCACTATATAAATGATAACTTTGCTAAATCTTCATAGCAATAATCAAATGCATACAAACTATACTCCTTAATTGTACATTTTTTGATTGTAGTATAATCCTGTGCCATTACCTATTGTACACCTTGTACAGTTACAGTTACAGCATTTAGCAGACGGGGTTAGGCATCTTGCTCAAGAATGCTTACAGGTAAGCCGACTCTGGGGCTTGAACCCACAACCTTATCCTGCCCCCCTTGTATTCTGGACTTTTCTTTCTGGATTTTAGAAAGAATTATTAGGTTATGTGTCATTGGTGTCTAGCATAACAGAGCCCTGTTGTAATCCTTTAAACTCAATGCTCTCAGACTGTCAGTCTGTCTCAGTCAGCTGGGCAGCTTGACAGTCCAAGTTCAATTCAGTTTTGATTTATTCTCCTTGAGTTTTGAAAGCCTCCAAAGCTAACCCACCAATACATTCTGAGATAACAAATTGTTCTCGAGAAAAATGGGCTAATGCAAAAATCCCTCAATCCCTTCCCCAAGAAAGAAAGGCCCGAGATAATTATTTTTGAGACACCAGCTTTTTAAGATGTGCTTACTTCTGTTCTGTCATATTGAAATTATGGTACTTGTATAATAAGGCAAATGTGCTCAGATAATGGGGCATATAGCTTAAAACTACACATCTGAAAATTTTCATATTAAATACTGTAGCCTATCCTGCTATTTATCGCTGATTTAAGTAATAATGGCTGGGCCTACTGCCCATTCATGAAAGCCTTTCCATCTGTGGTTCTGAGCTTTTATATTCTGGTTTTGATAGCGCCAGAAAATGACTGTGTGTCATAGGTAGTGACACGTTCTATGTAAAATAGAAGTGGTTGGTCCACCAGAGAGGAATGTCTAAACTCCGGTCTAGAAACTCTCAGAAAACTGTTACTGGCACCGCCACTGCCACTAGGTGTCAAAGTTATCAGCAGGGGATTGGACCAGCTTCCACCAATCAGACATTGCTACTGTATAATTCTGGAACACACAAAGTCACTTCTTGTTTTCGACATCCACTGGATGCTGTTTTTTATTGAGAGTTTCAAGTATAGCACATTGAAAAAGAATGTGGGGCTCACAAGATCAGGATGGTCTCCCAAGGCTATTAAGTAACAGCATATTTTAATCTTTGGCAGGCACATATACAGTCACAGAAAAATATACAGTGTGATTATCTCAGTGGATACAGGATTTAAAATATCAGATTTGAAAAAGTTTAAGAAATGGGTTCTCTTTGTACATAGACTCAGAATCTGTATGTTTAGAAATGAATCATAATTGTGTCGGTTAGAGTTATAGAGTGCATGAGGCAGAATCCCATCTAATGCAGTAGAGCAATTTGTTAAGTCATGGAGTAAATTAGCTTTCTATCTGCCAGCCGGAGCTGGTCCCTCTGGACCTTGGTCCCTGAATTAAACTGTCACTGTGGTCCTCCTGTGGTAGACATTCTAGGGACTGACTCTAGGCCTGGATACATATTTAAAATGGTACACGTGTCCACAGTATTTCGGCCATTGAGCATTTCCACTCATGAAACGTCTCATCCTTTCTCATCTCACCACAGTTTGTTTGGTGGGATTCATTTTACAAAATCACAAGACATCATGGAGCTATTTCAGATATACATGTGTAACCAGTCGAGTCCAGAACCGGACTCGAACCCGGATTCCCGGCTTGGGAGGCAGATGCGCTAGCAAGGGACGCTAAAACCCAATGGGCTCTAGTGTCTGTCTCTTAAGGTGTCGGAGAGTGAGGTTTACTCTGCATCGCTTTGTACCGCTGGCCACCGTTACACATGTATATAAATTCCATTAGTGAAGTTATGCCTGTAAGCCTACAAATTGCCTTACAAAGGCGATTCACATTTTACAAATGCATGAACTACGGAACCACTGCAGCATAAAGTGAAAGGAATGAATAATAGGCATACTAATTAATAAGGTAGTGATACATTATGGTTGGCCTACGTTTGTATGCGCTATATTCTTATTTTATATTGCCATTTCGTGATAATGATGGTGTTATTGCGATCTTATTTTTTGACGTTGGTTTACACGGTCTCCGACCAGAGGTGAGGGCAAAGATTTGTGTTATGGGTGTCATTATGCCATAGGAATACCACTATGTTTAGGTAACAACACAAGAGTTTAATTATAAAAACTCTAAAGAAATGGTTATGCATAAAAAGGATCTGGCATTTTTAAAATTTTGATAAAATGACTTTTTGTCTTCTTAGGAACGCATGATTTTAAAATACTGTATATGTTCTGAATAATGGCTATTCATGTCTCAATGCCGGAGACAGCCGTAGTAGTAGGGATTGTGTTTTTTTGGGTTGTCCGTCCGTCCGTCCTATTCTTGTGAACGATATATATCTCAAGAACGCCTTTTGGGAATTTCTTCAAATGTGGTACAAATGTTCACTTGGACTCCAAGATGAACTGATTAGATTTTGGTGGTCGAAGGTCAAAGGTTAAGGTCACTGTGACCTCATGTACATCCCATTCTCGTGAACATGATATCTCACAAACTCATTGAGGAATGTTTCAAATTTGAAACAAATGTTCATGTTGGAGTCAAAGATGAACTGATTAGTCTAGTTTTTGATGGTCAAAGGTGAAGGTTGCTGTGACCTCAAAATAAGATTTGGTATCATACAAACTTGCCTGTATCTGAGTTTATAGCTGTGCCATCTGGACTTTTAAATGGCAATAAAAAGTGGATTAATTTGTTAAGCATCTGCGCTGATTTGTTGTTGCAGACTCTCTAGTTAACACGTCAACATGATTCAATACAGTGCTAGTTGAGAGAATCCTGAAACATTCTATTGTACTTGTCAGTTTGAACAAGGACAGTGATCAAATGTTTCCAAGCTCAATGCTTTCCCTCCTTTTTTCAGGGACACAGAGAAAAGGGGTGGGACAATGAAGGTGACCTGGTATCGGCACCTTGAACAAAGCACTGCACAGCCTGTCTGGAATTGATCTCAAGCCACTTACTGAAGTGGAGCCCGTGGCCGCCTGCAAATATTGTACTTGGCATAGCTCAGAATGATGACAAGAAATTTAAATTCGACAAAATATACTATGATTTATACTATATATACAGTATACTATACTATACTATATATAATGTATATGATTTATCTAATAAGAATAATAGCTACAACTACAAAATATGTAAGGTGTTGTAGTGAGGACAGAACTACAAGGGGGACAGAACCACAGTCTTTCAAACCCTCTAATAAAGTGATACTGCAGTAACTGTAGTGACTGCTGGAAAACAGAATTGTTAGTCCAGACACTTGGAAAAACACAATAATTTTTACCAAACAAAACAATGTCACCCTGGAAACAATATTTTAAGAACAAATAATTATAATAACTCTTCAGGCACTTCTTCAAAATGTGTCTACCAGATTTTGTCAAGGCCTGTATTTTATTTCTTTTAATTTGCTTAAAAAACAAGGAAGTAAAGTAATGATAACACTAATACTAGTAACTGTAATGCTGATCTAAATTACATTCTTCTCAGTTTTTGGAGTAATACAGTTGCTCATTCAGAGATACTGTCCTTCAGAAGAGAAAGGGTCAAATCCTCAGCTCTCTTCATGCGTGTTCAGTGATGCATGATGGGCCTAGCCTGCTGGCAAAGTTAAAGACACTCAAGTTGGACCTATTTAATAAGAGGACCTGGTTGAAATCAACTGTTAGATTTCTGCTCTTTGTGGTTTTATCATTTCCCTGCAGTAATGCAGTTGTAGTTTTTCGAAATACAGTGTTTTTTTACACATATTTGACATATTGACATATTCATTTGGAATCACTGAGTTCCTAGCAGTATGTAGCAAATAAAATACTGTGTTATGTTTGTTTTTCAATGTTGTCTTCCTCTAAGAACAACCAATGGTTCAACTGAATCATACTGGACAGAAAAACCCTTTGGAGCTAGCAGGCACCAATAATGGTCAATTACAGCATTACAATTACAGATGGCACCATCTGTGCTGTCCTTGCTACTAAAAAAATGGCATAACTAGCCTTTGTGGCACAAAGGAAATAATCATCGTGATCCCTTGATATGTCCATTAGACTTAAAAAATACTGTAGTTCTCTGCAACTCGAATGAACTTAACAGCTCATTGGCCATAGCATTAAAGTCTGGTCTGGGTCCATTCTCAGCCCAATCCTATCTATAGAGAAACAGCACGTCAGCCTGTCACGTTTATGCTCATTTCACTGGCTACCAGTTTGTAATATTACTGCTTCTAAAATAATAATTACCACCAACTAAGAAATTCAATGGCCTGGCTCTAATTGGGATTTTGTAAATAAGAACCAACTAGAATCACCCTGGAGAAGTGGATGGTGTTTTTTAGGTCTGGCCTGCCAGAGGCTTTTCTTCCCCAGATAATCTCTAATTAGCACCCTCTGAGGATGGACTATACCAGAGGCCTCCAGTACTGTATCTCCCTCCACACTCACCTGTTGCAGCTTCCTCATTAGGCTACCATGTTCCTATCTGTCCCCTAGACATCAGGTCATACCTGGGACTGCCAGGTAACCAGAAAGTGAATATGTTAGTAAAACAATGTATGCTTCCTTAAAGAAATTGAACTCCTTTATCAACCCTCATCACATTTAGGACAGTTATCTGAATAGTTAGAATGAGACAGGGAGACCATTCAAAAATAAATATCATTTAAAGCTACAGGAGTGCACAGATCTAAAGTGTAATGATCTAATTTTAGGCCTTTTTAAATAGAAAATTGAAGTAGTAGTACCCCCTAAAGAAAGAAAGATTGTTGATGTTTTTGGTGAAGTACATTGGTTAAGTCATCAAAACATAACATAGTGCAATTCTCTCTGTTTAGTCATTGTAACAATCAGTTAGTTCAAGACCAAACAATGTAAGACGAGGGTTACGGTGTATTTATTTTCACTGTACACTACCCATCACAATTTACTGAAAATAATTGACATAATTTCTATACCATAATCAAAAGGGTGATCAATGGAGACATCTATAATCATTGATGCAAAAAATTATTGCGAAATATCGTTTTTTTTGTCTAGTCAAATGTAACAAATACTATAACAAAGAACTGAAAGAAATGTGATGAAATATATGTTAAGTACACACTACACTAATTTACATAAATTCTGTCTTCTGCATTTGGCCATAAGTTCTTGTCCACATTACCATGCATATCTTCATAGTAATAATATAATGCACCATGGGAAAAATCTTTTGAAATGGTGAATCCAAGCCTGACATGGGTCAGCATTGATATCACATGCCTCATCCATGGCCTGAAACCAATTCTGAACTACCTCTGCATGGTGGAACCTAACATTGTCCCACACAATGTCCCACACAATGTCCCACACCGGCTCAATGTTATTGAGGGACTCAATGAGATGTGCAATCTGAGCATAGTAGGCAAAACATTGTAAAATACATACAGTATATTCACCAAATGGTTGAGTGATGATCAATTAGGAACAATGTAAAAGGTATTATATCTAATCATATATCTTTTGATGATCTGTTGTGTTTTTTGTACTAAGTGTGTTGAAATATTACCACAAACTTGTGTGAATAGTACCAAAGTGTCTACAAAAAACCGTAACACTAAAACAATGTACTATTTGGACACAGAAGGCACATCTCATAACAGTTTGAAGTGCATAATTTCTCCTCAATTGTGTCAGAGCGCCCCCACAAGCCCACATTTCCATACCAGCTCAGCGTTTGTTTGAAAACACAGCTGTGCGTGAATGTGCAGTAGCCATAAGGGAAGAAGTAGAGGACAGTCTGAGCCTAGTAGAGCTGTAGGGGGAGGAGTGGAGAGAAGTGCAGCCACTGTGCAGCCACTGCAGGAGGGGCTCTGGCTCTTTAAGTTTTAAACCAAACTGTTTATGTAATGCTGGTTTCAACTGCAAGGGCAAATCTGGACACAAATTAAGGAGTGTACCTTTAAAGTAAAACTCATTTTAAATACAGTGCACAGTGCATTGATGTTCCCTGCTGTTAAATGCTCTCTTCCTAAGAGTATTTTCCCAATGATCCTTTCCTAATGATTTTTGGCAGGAGCAGGTGGAAAGATAAAGGTTAATCGTTTGTGTAGCCCAGTGTTCCAAGACCCATATCATTTTTTCTAGTGCTGTCCTATGAATTCCAAAACAGTAACTGCAGATATGTTACTAATTTCCCTCTGTAATTGGGGAACTTACGCCTTCAGTGTCAGAGACATTTGCTAACCAAGTAAGCCTTTCTGTTAGACAAGCAGTGCTGCCCCTATCTCGAGACAGGGCAATCCTCCAACCATCACTTTGCTGTACATCCAGTGATGGATTAATTCCCATTACAATGCTCCGCTGATTCCTAAATGTTGTCACACTAGCAGCCCAAATGTGAAGGCTTGCTCTGTATTTACCCTGAATGTTTTGACATCCCTCATCGAATCACAAATAGAACCATGTGACAAGATTTTCTGCCCGTTTACTACTCAGTTTCTCTGGCTGGGAACTAGTGTTTACCAGACTGATGTAGCAGAGTTAAACTACACTGCTAAGTAACATGTAATCATCACAGTACACCAAGTCAATTCAATTTGTTAGGAAGCATAAGCAATTGTGAATCAATGTCACCTGTTTTGTTGCAAATGAAAGTGACAACAGGTGCACTGAAGAGGCAACAAGACAACCCCCAAAAAGGGAATGGTTTTGCAGGTGGTGGCCATAGACAATTGCTCTCTTCTTAGCCTTCTTAACTGATTCTTCTTTAGTTTGGCATTTTGTTAGTGTCTTTGTCACTACTGGTAGCATGAGGCGGTACCTGCAGCGCATTCAGGTTGCACAGGCAGTCCAGCTCCTCCTGTGCAACTTGTAATATCACTATGAGGCTCCTGTCAGCAGCTAACCTCTTATGCAGACAGAATGTGCCGTGGAATCAAACCACCTAGGGTATGGCCTCATTGAATACTGCTGGCCTCGCAGGCTTTTGTTATTCTGCCTCTGATTTTTAACAAGGCAATAGATGACTACCATTGAGATGGCCCTGGAATGAGCCTTTCACAGCCAGAATCCCATCTCTGTAACTTTAGAAACACTAATCCATATTTATCAAACTTGGGAAAGACCAAATGCGGTCTTAAGAGGCGCGTTGGCTCATGCCACAGACAAGAGTTATGGTATTTATCAATTTCACCTTTGCTGTAGCTTCAAGATCAAAGCCATGGCTGGTCAGAGAGCATGTACATTGCCTGTATCACTGTTGAACAAGTGTGATGATTGATGCTTGTCTGGCAGTTACAGTTATCATCATACTCAGTAACAATAATGCTAATAAAATTGGGAGTTCACACAATAGCCTACATTTTATCTGACTTTCATAATTTTCATAATCTTTCTTTTAATGTTTTATTTGTTTTATTTATTTATTTATTTCATTGTATTATGTTCTGGCTGCTCTATGAATGCATTTAACATGCACACTTATAGTCCACTATCATTTATAATATGGCTATATTCTAAATTTGGTGGGCTAGAGGTCTTAACAGCTGTTCATTCCATTTTTGGGTAGAGAAATTGCGTTGCATACATTTTAAAATAAAGAGCTTTTTTTTAAATCTCACAAAACATTCCAAAAGTTAGAAGAATGTTGATGTATGTCTACTCAAACACAGAAGTATTAGATATTCTGGCTATGGTATGGGATTGAAAAGAGATCAAACAGTTAATCAAACAGAAAAGATCATACAGTTCATTCATTGTATTAATCTTATCCTATATCTAGCCTGATTTCATTCTGTTGTCTGTATTCTCTGTACTGCCTCTGCTGTTTTACATGGACACAGAGCTGGGCCTCTCAGCTTAAGGGACTTGACCTGATAAAAATTCACATGCAGTTTATTTTAATATCAATGTCTGGAAAGCGCCAAGTGGCTCATACTTTGAATTTCTATTCCACACTGTATAAATAATACATACAGCACAGTAAGCTACAGTACAGTTTTCCCACCGCGCTGGAAATCTGCTTATATGACATCAATCCTGTAATAGTATATGTATTTGTGTAGCAGTATTTCGGCATGCATGCATGTGCACATTTGTGCACATTTCCTAGTCAGCAATTTAGCAGTGATTTATATAATAATAATAATAATAATCAATTACACTCAAAGTGCTTTACATGTCACATACTGTACATACCAGCGTGTAGTACCCACTTGGATGATGCTACGGCAGCCAGAGTGCGCCAGTACGCTCACCACACATTAGCTATACAGTGTTAGCTAATGTGTGTTTGTAATCTTTTAGGGACAATTTAGAATCACGAGTGAATCACGGCTGCAGTAGTGTGACATACGTATGGACAGTAACTATGACAAATCTGCTGCCATAATTACTAGGCAGCTCTGTTTCACTAGTTCACTGGTAGCACCAATTCATATCTGCCTACACATACATTTTTCTAAAATTGGAAAATTGTACTGTAGAACACCTCCAAATTATTAAAATAAAAAGGTATCACAATTAGGTTTTTTGTCTTTCTACTATATACTGTAGGACACAAAATAATATTTAAATAAACGAGCATTAGTGTGATACAGGCTGTGGCTATATGACTATAATATATTAATATAGTAAAGCATATGTAAAGTACAGTATAAATATAGCCTACTAAATGTATGATCAGTAGGTAAAATACGTTTTTTAAGACATTTAGATTTTGTTTCATTTTTGGTAAAATCACGTAGATTTTGATACCAATATTGCGTTTTAAAAGTAGTTTAGCCATTCTCTGGGCATATTAGAACATATTACTTATAAAACCATAATAATGCTGTGTTTTGGATTCATTAGCAGACATCCCTTTCTATGAATAAATATGTAGCTAAGAGTGAATATGGCTACCCTTAAACTACCATTTGCAGAGTCATCGGCCTTGAAGTCAGGTCTCATTAAACAAGTTAAGGAAACACAAACAACAGCATTTTTAAATTATCAGTTGAATGCACAATAAATAATGCACCATATGCAAGCTGAGATGCACAGTGTACCTAGAGGATCTTAAATTCTCTATCAGTGGCCATTCCCTCTAGTGGAGTGTGTTCATATAGCCAAGGATCGAAGGCTGGATTTCTTTAAGACCAAGAAAGATGTGATTTTGTTCCTATTATTTGTCTTTAAGCCACACATAATAACAAAATTGCCTTTCATTCCTGAGATAAGGCCATTTGTAAAGCTGGGAGGTTGGGATTTGCTAATTGCATCAAATTGCTCTTGGCAGTAATTCTATAGTTTGTCCTCGTTTATGACTTTTTTGGCCTCCGTGTGTGACTTTGATTTACTTACACCAAGCAATTTATTTACACCAACATTCAAACCACACTAAAGCTGTAAATTGACAAATCATATTGGGAAATGTGTAGCCTAAAATGTATTGACTGCTGTAGGTATTTTCTAAAACACAAGTATTAGACAGAATATCTCAGGTACATAATTTTACTGGGTAGATACAGTACACCTTAGAGTAGCTTTGGAAATTGGTCCAAGAATAGCCAGATTGATAATGTCTGTATAATGTTAACTGCACAGTAAAGCAGTTGATTCAGTTGATTAATTTATTTGTTGTATGCGTGTGTTGGTTGGTAGTTTTTTTTTACCTTGCTTACTGGAGCTGCTGGTGATGATAATTACCAGCAACTGACACAACTGTAATAACCAGTATATTTTATACTGGTTATTGTTTTTTTTCTCAAACTACAATAACTAGATAACTAGAAAGGAAAAAGTTCTATAAAGGAGAAGCAAAACGTTGACAAGCTTGAAAACACAAAAC
This sequence comes from Percopsis omiscomaycus, assembly GCA_027575585.1. Lineage (NCBI taxonomy): Eukaryota > Metazoa > Chordata > Actinopteri > Percopsiformes > Percopsidae > Percopsis > Percopsis omiscomaycus. The sequence continues at coordinate 10,097 of JAODLI010075145.1, forward strand.
AGTGCCAAAATGGCAAAAAAATGTCATCTGAAATCATAAGCCTTTATTTGTGTTTGTTGAATCTCACAAGCAAAGAGGCCAATAATCCTTACACAGTATAGATTTGGTAAAAGAAAATTAAGTAGAACAGATTAATTTGAGGCAACATTTGCTATGTGTGTCTTTACTTTCCTTGTCATTCATCATCCTGCTACTGTGTTCATTGAACTGAATACGGTGACTTAGAATAACACTTCAGAAGTTGCACACTTTTTGTGATGTGAAAATAAATAATTTTATTTCTATAAGACAGAGACTAAAGATGGTATTGGTTTAGCTTAAAACATATAGGGCCCTATTTTAACGATCTGAAACGCAAGTATCAAACGAGAAACGCAAGTAGCTTTGTGGGCGGATCTCGGGCGTGGGAGGAAATTGCCACTATTGTTCTAAAATTGCCACTATTGTAATATTATTCTACTATTGGTCAAACAGGTTATTTTGATCCTTCATCAATTAGCCTGAATAATTTGGGTAAATGTGTATGCTAGATTTATCTTTTTCACATCTTCATGGACACCACAATGATTTCCCTCGTGTGGTAATATTTTTCCTTGTAATTATGTCTGGTTTGCAAAAATAGGAACTGCTGCGTCCGTGTAGATGAGAGAAGCAAAGTGTATGCGCGTTGTGCACACTCTACATTATGGCCAAGCATGTGCCCTTAAAATAGCATCTGAATAACGTGCCACTGACTTTAGACTAGGTTTTCCCTGGTCAGTGGCGGAATTGTTTTCTGAAACTGCAAAATAGCACCAGGGAACGTTTGCGCCTGAACACGCCTCCTCTTTTCGCTGAAATTCATTCCCTAATTTACCGGCGTGCGTCTGTGGAGGAAAAAGTCTGCTGTGCGTCAGGTGCAAAATATGAATGATACATGCGTCGTGTACAAAGTCAATTGCGCTGGGTGCAAGATAGGGCCCATAGGGTTCTAGTTTATAGTCAAGGCATAAGGGAAGGCGCATGGCGCATGTCCACGGCGCAAGTCAATCTAAGGTGTGGCCAATACTTTTTTGCTAATTTCGGGAGGGCGGAAAGCTGGCGCAGCTGTTGTAAAAGGTTTTGATTAGAGTGAATACATTATCAGTAGGATAAACTGCCAATTTCGCTATTGACAGCAAAAATCCAGATTGGCAGAAAAGCTTCTCCCGGGAAGAAACTGTCAAATATGATGTCCTTGTTCGGAATGTGCACACTCGCCAAGTGCAAAAATATGGCACACCATGATACAGATACATATAATTTATTTTGTTTTGTGATTTAAAAGGTTAAGGACTGTAGTTTCTGGTTAAAATTTTGACGAATTAGATCACATTACATACACGAAGGTGGCGTGTGTGATTTTGGTATGTGCTTAGTGCACCTTCGCCTAAAGCCCGGAAACTACCACACAACGCCTTTGTCTGTGCTAAGACATGGTCATCTGACCAGGCGGAGACGCTAGTCCAATATTTGGTTTTATGTGATTGTAAATTACCTTGGTTATATCCCCGTGTATTCACAGAAGTTGTTATTATTTAGATCTTAGTATACTCTTCTCTTTTGCCCGTTATTTTGGAATTTACGGTTGGTGCTTTTATTTTGTAGGATGCGCGCGAAAAACAGGATATAGGTAGATTACGGCAGTTGTCCGCTTGAAAAGACGTTTCCTATCAACGTAAAAAGTTCGAAGATAAAAGTAAATAGTAACTCATTTAGCACCCAGCTGAGAAGGGCACAAGCTCTTATGGTGTGTTCAAACTGTGTTCACGGCTTACAAGGAGCTACGGTATCGTTTATTTGCTTCTTAATAAACACATTGTGGACCATCAGTATTAAGACTTGACCACCATTCAGCCGGGGATGCTACAGTAAGAGCTTTACCTCATCTGTCCCATTACGCTCCTGTCCAAGGATGACTACAGAGGGATTCGATGTGATGGTCTAAGGTTGTGGCACCCACTCATAAAATGGACACATCAGAAGACGTAACGCTAGACAATAGAGGCTCAGACCAGAAAATGTATGCTTGTAAGGACAACGAAGCGGAAGAACTCCGCCGCTCTGGTCGCTCACGGAACCCCACGGAAAAGATGCTTGCATTACAGAGAGAGGAGGCCCACAAAAAGGAGAGAAGGCTCTTTTGCCTTTATGAACAATGGAAGACCCAGGCATGTAAGGCTAGAGAACAGTTAAAGTTGGACATTCCTGAGAGTGAAATTGCAGCTCTTATAGACACTAGAGAAAGGAAGAGATGATGTTATGAACATTTATGTTGAAATAAGAGATCACCTCACCCCATCTAGTGAGACAAGACGTCTTATTGATGCCTGTGAGGCGGTGACAAAGGACATTGTTAAGATTGCCTATGAAAGGATAACAGGCATTGATGGAGATT
>JAODLI010075146.1:0-12511 GCA_027575585.1 Percopsis omiscomaycus
ACACACACACACACACACACACACACACACACACACACACACACACACACACACACACACACACACACACATACAGTCCACTATCTATATTGGGCTTTTATTCAGCCAACAGAAATCTCAGAAGTCCTTGGCTCTCGAGTCAAGGGAAAGAAAAGAAAACCCAATTTTGTAGCAAACAACCACTGTCCTTGGGGGGCTGCTCAGTAGAGGAACATTCCACTGTGCTGGGACAAACAACGGGCAACACTTTAAAGGCCACCTCCAACTTTTTACGCTAGACAGTTATTTGTCAACTAATGTATGCCAGTGACTGCAGATTATAGCAGCAGGGAGTGCATGTGAAAAACATTAAATAGCTCAACAGCTATTTATAATTACTGGAGGCGGCTTTTAAAATAATAACTCGCATTAACATTCTTCTAGCATCAGTAGAACCGTTATGTTCTTTTCTCTTCTCTAATTTTCCCTTCTCTTCTTTTCTGCTCCTTTCATCTCCTCTTGTGTGTGATAGTCTAGTGGTCTAGGCGTTGGACTCCCAGCCAGAAGGTCGTGTGTTCGATCCCCGGAGGTGGCCTACCTGTAAGCATCCTTGAGCAAGATGCCTAACCCCTACCTGCTCCATGTAATTGTAAGTCGCTTTGGAAAAAAGCGTCTGCTAAATGATCAAATTGTAAATAGCTTTTTCCAAGTCACACCATATTATACAAACTTCATTTAAAGTAAATATCTAGAGAGCTCGAGAGCGAGCTGACGGCAGTTCCGGGGACGGACGGCAGTGCCATGAACTCCTCGGCGGCTGGACCTGGCTTCGGCTCCAGAGGCGCGAGCTAGTGGCTGTCCTGCGACTGGATCAGGCCACGACTCCAACTGCGTGAGTGAGCAGGCGGCAGCTCTGGGGCTGGACCAAGCGTGGCCCCTGGCGGCGAAAGCAGGCGGCAGTTCCAGGACCGGGCTGCAGCGCTGAGAGCTCCTCGGTGACTGGACCGGGCGACTGCTCCAGTGGCGGCGGTTCCTGGGCAGGAGTGCGGCAGTGGCTCTACAGCGGCTGGGGCAGGCGATGACTCCAGCGGTGTGCGCGGGCTGGCGGTAGCTCCTGGGCAGGACAGCGGCGGCATACTCATCGGTGGCTGGGCGTGACACCGGGCGTGACACCGGGCGTGACACCGGGCGTGACACCGGGCGTGGCACTGGGGCGTGGCACTGGGGCGTGGCACCGGGGCGTGACACCGGGCGTGGCACCGGGCGTGACACCGGGGCGTGACACCGGGCGTGACACCGGGCTTTGATGGTATAATATGACCTGCATCTTACTCTCTCTCTCGCTCTCAAAATAAAGTATTTTGGCTACATTGTACATACATTTGTGTGCCTTTTGTTGGTGTTGGATGGACAGAGTGGGCTTTCATTTCTTTATTTAGAGAGAATTTAAGTAAGTCATATTAGTGTCACAAACTATGAGACAGGTATACTTTTAACCAACCTTGACAAAAAACAAGTGGGAGCATACCCAGACCCCCCTAGTAGGGGCTTATATCTTATCCATGAATATCATATCAATGAATATCTGGTGATGTCCCTGGTAGCGTGCCTTGTAAAATGCTAGTACAAAATTACCATATTTATATTACAATTAGGTCATCTTTTATCCAAAGTAACTCACAATTACATGGTGCTTTTACAAGGAGCAGGTAGGGGTTAGGCATCTTGCTCAAGGATGCTTACAGGTAGGCCAATTCTGGGGCTCGAACCCACGACCTTCTGGCTGGGAGTCCAACACCCAGACCACTAGAATATCCTGCTCCCTTATATCCAAGATTTGCTACGTTCCCATATGTTTTCTTATTTCTGTATACTTTTTGGCCTTTTTGACCAGCTGCTGTAGAATGTAAACAATGGGTTTCCATCATTGTCATTTGAAATCAGTAGTGTGATTGGTTGAACCCATTTCATCGCTGGGCGAAAGTATGAACAATCGGCCTTGAAGCAAATCAAATACATTTTCGCATCACAAACATAATGCATTGTGGGTGTGTGGTGTCATTCAGTAAAATACATTTAAAATAATTTCACTGATGTGAGAATGAAACACTTGAACATGAAATGCGTTTGATTTTAAAAGGGCCGCTACACTACATTACTGGGAAAAGTAATTCCAAACATCCCGACAAGCTCTTGGCTCAAACAGAACAAACAGACCTGCATGCCTAGGAATGTTCAACTTAAACTCTGTCCACACACAGAGATACAGTACATGTGCGTGTGTACGCACACAAACACACACAATATCATTCCCGTACATTTATGTACTCAACTCCACTTATGAAAGTTCTTAAATTCCTTAACCTAATCTTGACCTTTACAATTATGTGTTTATTCCTCAGAAGATCCTAAACTCTAGAACTCAAGAACCTCACTTGTGTATAAACCATACTGTTTATGTCTGTACTGTATATGGATGAAGTGTGTGTGACCTTATCCATTGGCTTCTGTAGAGACATTTCATTTTACATAAAGTATTGGAGCACAAATTGGGTGGGTGATGTGCATTGTCACGATTGGTCACAACATGCCCTTTTTTAAGATTCAATATCATCTCAATGGACAATTGAGCCTACATTGTACTAATTGAGTTATTTCTTGCATTACTAGAGAGAAGGTGGCAATCTCTCATTTATTTCCATTAATTCAGGTAGCTAATTACTCTCTGTTTCGGAAGCCAAGCGCCTTGTGGCCACACAGTACTGCATCTTAAGCATATCCAACAGGCTCCAACACTTTTAAGGCCTTGTGCAGTACAGTTAAACTTTGCACACACACACACACACACATGCACAGACACACAACATTACACAATAATATACATAAATACACACAATAGCAAACAATGTGGACCCAACCGCACACACTCATATTACAAGCAGTCTATGACGTTACTTTACCATCCTTTTAATGTCAGATAACATTGAAGACACACATGCAAATACACTCCCTTTGTTCCTTCTTTAAAAGGGTTTGGTTCCCTGACACTTTTTAAGAGACAACAACAACAAAAAACTGTGTGAGCTGTAAAACATGACGACTCTGGAAATCTTCATTAAATTCTGTAAAAATAAACCAAATTTGCCTGCAAAGGGCCATTTATTTGCTTCCCAAAATGGAAATCTTTCTTGCTGACTGATTCCCTAACTGATTGGACTCAGATGTTTCTAGAACGTGTGCCCGGGGGAGGGTTCATTGGGATTGTTGGGATCTTACAATAAAACCTTTAATGGTCAGATTGACTGCATCAGTCCTACATGGATCGCTTTTAATGGAAGAAGAGGGGAAGAGAAGAAGAAATAAGACATCTCTCACTTCATCAAACCTACAATCCAGAGTTTATCAGCCCTCCAACACACTGTCTGTATGTACATACTGTATGTAATCAACAGGTGAAAATACAGTTAATATTTAGTCCTGACAATAATCCCAATAGTGATGAATGGTCAGGCTAATTAATATTTAATTTGTTTAGACAGGAGAGTAACAGAATTATGACATATCTTTAAATACCAAATGATGTCTTCATTTTTGTAGACACATTACAGCTCCATGTATATAACCCATATTTCACTGCTATGTTTTATTAATCTTTGATTACAAAATGCTTGAACGGAGTCCTCTGTGAGGTGAATGAACAGCACACATAGCAGGATCCCCTGTTTCAGACAGACATGCCATGCTGACGTTAAGGAGAGTGTCTTTAAAGTGAGATTGTCCATACACAAAGCAGATTATAGAGTATACATTATAGAGTAAGTACAGAGGAAATATCTTTAGTCAGCTTAGATAAATATTTATCCTGCCAGGGTTGTTCCTTCCACAACTGACAAAACTATAAATATAGATGATCTGGAAGTAACTAACTATATTCATGCGCAGGCAAGACTATAAACATTATGCACACTGGCAATAGATTATTGTAAAGTAGACCTATAAATGGCAGACAGGAGTTTTAATACGTGTTCTGGAGCGTACTGTAGTTGAACTGGCTGGTCCTGCCATCTGAGAAAAAATATATAGTTCCCCTCAAGGATCAACACAGTATCTAACCTACGCTCATTAACAGGCGAATTACTGGGTTTTTATTTAATTATAGCGCCAGGGTTTGTTACACTGAGAATACACCAAAGATAATTTTGTTGGCTTTCAGTTATAAAATATTAATTATGATGGCATCATGAAAAACAGTTCACTTTCATTAAGTAGCTCTCTAGATCTTGCAGGCAAGTGTGTCTTTCTGTTAAGTTTTGTTGTGTTGTGTTGGAGGAAGCTGGTGAAATAAAATAATGTGATTCTCAACATCTTTACCCTTTTATGCTTACACTTTGCCTGTCAGCAGTAATAAGGACTTGCTAGCAAAACAAATTTAATTTTGTTTTCATTCCACTTGTTATTTTGTGGATGACATTGTTTTGTTTTGCTGTGCAGTATGAACTTCATTCCTTCTTTTTAATCGTATTGCCATACGTCTTCGATTTATCTTTGTGCCATTCAACTGAAACAAAACAAAAATTAATTACCCAAATGACGGGTTCTTCTGAGAGCTCGTCTAGGCTACAAGAATCATACAGAGTTTCATTTAGCAGCGGGGGTTAGAATATACAACAAAGCAATATATTTAAATCTTTCAACATCTATATAAAAGCATCTATAACCTCTCTGTCCTCAACACAAAACTGTTTAACAACAGTTATTTTACGCTCTAGTCTAAAGAGAGTCATAGACACTTTTCGAAATCCTACGCACCATTTATGCCTTTAGGCTATTCCTGCCTATGGGTATCTACAGTTCTAGCCTGCATGTGGAATGGAATATATCATAAAGTGTAGCTGTCTAAATGCTCTCAATAATATCCTAACCAAAAAAAAATGTAAGAATAAATATTTAATTAAACAAACCTGTGCGGACTGCCGTGCATTATCAGTTTTCATTTTGATTGAGGATCCTTGTTCCAAGAACAATCAACATTTGAAATCTTTTTATTATGAAAAATGGAAACAGCATTCCAGTCTCTGACGTTTCGTACCAGATACTGTTACGACAACCTTCAAATCAGTCTTCAACAGCTACAAGAGAAAGAGCAGCATTACCAAGACTAACTAATAGTCAACATAGCTATACACGGCTATATATAGGCTATACACCTCTTGGATTAAGCCAAGAAACAGCCCCTCTTAAATTGGGAGAGGACATTTTTATTAGAAGTTATTTCATATTTGAAATTATATTTATAAAAACATCATGTAGCCTAAAATGGTAGTAGTCAATACAAACACACTGTGGGGCTGGGGGCGTGGTTTAGCGCTTTCTGTATGGAAGGGAGTGTCAGGAGGTGTGGTTCTCGGGACTCTGGGAATTGGGAGCAGGTGTGGGGGATCAATAATTGCCTGAGTGCCACAACTACGCTGTTGCCCACAGGTGCCAAGAGCTGCGCTCGGCATATTCCTGCATCATGAGGCAACTAAATGAATGTTCCACTGATGATCCCGTGTAGTATGTTGAAGATGATGAGAAGTTTGGGTATGCTCTCACCACTATCATAACCTCCATGCATTCTGACGGGGAAGTATCCAGATTGACAGATCTACGCTCGTTTCTGACTCTTGCAAACCCAGGGATGAAAACACTCCACCACAAATTTCCACAGAAATTTGCGTGCATCACAGCCATAATTTTTAAGCGAAATTACCGCTGGAAATAGAAAAATAGGACTTCATTATTTGTAAGGAAGCTCAACATAAATAAGGAGGATTCATTCACATTGTCATAGTATGCAGTGTATTGTATTAATATTGTATCTATACTATACTATACACTCTTGTATTGAAAAAAAGCCTGTGAGCTATCACTGCAGTTTCACTCAACAGTTCTATTTTATTGAACCCCAACACCTCCAAAGTCTTGTGATGGAGGGCTGATGAGTCATTAGTGAGAAAACAAAGACATAGCTATGCATTCAGTACTCCAGTAAGGTGAGGAAAAATGCCTTGTGTTAAAAATGTTCCATCTCGGGTTGGGAACTGTGGAGGTGTGTGTGTGTGTGTGTGTCGTTTGGCTCTGTATGGGAGATAGGGAGGCGTGGTTTCACGGGACTTTGGGATTGGGAACAGGTGGGGGAAATTAAGTAATCACCTCTTTCCCCTAGTGAAGGAGCTCGGGGGCAGGCCGGAGAGAGAGACATGCCAGGGAGCAGACCGCCAGAGGGAACACACTACCAGTCCTCTCACCCTGAGTGACAGTCACACTGCTTTGACTACCTTGAATAAATATGCGATCGACAAAGTCGGCGCTATGCCTGAAAGCCGTGGTTGTCAGAGTGAATCCTTCACAGGAACCATATGTGAGCTCAAATCCGGGCGCATAAGTTTGCTGTGGTCTATCCTTTCTCTCTTTCTGTACTTTCCAACTATCTAAATGACAAAAAATGTCCATAAATCTTTTAACCATTATCATAAAAGAAAAACAGGCCCCGGGCCAGAAAACGATAACAGCTTAAGAGTGAGGCTCTGTTGGCTTGCTGGTTGACAGAACAACAGAACTGTAGATAGATAGAACAGATAGAACAACAGCCAATGTATCAAGAAAAAGCGTAGGATGTAACATTTTAGAAAGTGATGGATGAAGGACCAGAAGATGAAAAGTTTATTTTTTTATTTGAAATATGGGGCTATTGAAACATGGATGTGAAGGTTTTCACCTGCCTTTTGCTAGCCTGATAAGACCATCCAGATGTGTCCCAAGATGTGTCAACCAAATCATTAGGAGGCAACTAATTAGAACAGCACATATTTGACAGTAAACAAATCATTTATTAGTCTTAACATGATATTAAAATAAATAAATAATACTTTATTTAAAGCTACCTGACCATATCTGTAACCTATGTCTACAAGCCCAAAACAGTCCAAAACGTGCATTTTTATTATTTTCCTACCTTGGTAGAAACATTTGGCCTTTACAGGAATAAACAGACACACACCGCACCCACAAGCATTGACGCAGTAAAGTCCATGTACACACCACCCACCCCCACGTCACGAACAGTCAATCAAATAAAACAGTCCAAGGATTTTGCCAATTAACTGTTTAGCACAAGAGTCACCATTTGACGTCGATCTCATGAGACTGGGCTGGATTTTGCAATCAGAGTCCTTAGTGTTCAGGTCAATTACCCTTGTGTTGGACGTCCTCCCTAATCTCCCCAGGAGTGACAGGTCAGCAGACACTGACCCGCCTGCTCCCCATACTGTCCAATCAGAGACAGTCAGCCAGTAGATTGAATTCGCTCCTCTGCAGACTATTGGCTAGCCACACCCACAAGACTACCAAAGCGCTCTGCTGACACAGAGGGACAAGAAGCAAAACAGCAGCTGGCAACAAAAGCTCAGTGACTTGGTGACAGGGAGAGTTGACCCAACATTAACTTTATTCAAATTCTCTAAACACGGTGTGATGACTAGGCAATCAGCAGGTAGATGTGTCCATCTGACATTCGCCCTTCTCTTGCCGTTCTTACAGAAAGTGGAGGAGAAACTGATTGCGTCAGTAGACAATTTTCCTGTACTTGAGTATGTCTTCCTGTTCATTTACCGGGACTAAAACATGTTTTAAATTAAGAGTGGAGGCAGGTTTCCATGGCTGTAGAAATCTCTGGTGAGATTTATTGAACGCATGAATGAAAAACCAAGTGAATCGCCGTTTGAATGATACATAAGTTAATAGGCTTGGCAATGGCAAGAATATCTCCATATTTGTAATGTATCAGTATTATTTCAATCATATTATTTCTTCTTAGCATTGATTGAAAGAGGTTGCACTTTGGAGTGATTTGCTGAGATTATTTACCTAACTGAAATCATTATTGCCTGTGGTTAAAGTGTAGCAGTACATCTACTGTAGTTCTGTAAGTAGGAACACAACAACAAAGATTGCATATAAAAATAAACAATTATAATTACATGTTTATCTGCCATTACACAGTAGTTTTCTGTTAGATGTATAGATGTAGTAGCAAGGTAGACACAGGGTAGACAACGTTCCCCCACAAGTGACAGGGCAGGCACGCCTACAAGCGACGACTACACAGTGATTCGGCTATAAGGAGCTACAAAATGGCTGCCAGAACATAGGGTTAGTGTTATGGGGCATGTGAGCAATAATGTACTATAATGCAATGTAATTTTTTAAACTGTGTACCTTTTGATTTGTATCCACACACTGTGCCGTACAAAATAGCTTCTCTTAAAGGGATTTCCAAACACAAATTCTGCACAGGCATACTACATACACTGTAATGCATGTTTACAGTGTCACTACCGTCATTTATTTCAACAGTTCATTACTGTAAAATGTACTTTACAGTAGAATATGAGGTGTACCGTTTAATACTGTGCCTAGACTTTATATATGTACAGTTAACACTAACAGATATTAACACATAACAGTTTGTAACTGTAGCTTACTGTAAGCAATTGAAAAGTGTAATTTTTTTTCTACAATTTATAAAAACAACAAGTAGCCATATTATAAATAACACGTTTCTTTTGTCTCTGTGATCCAGAATTGAGATGTACACTATATTACTAAATTGATCTTCAAGAGCATTATATCAAGGAGAAATAATTTACACTGTAAAGTTCTAACAAAATACTGTAACAATTAGCCAAACCGAAATTCTGCTTTCTTCTGTTCTTTTTTAACCAATATGCTATAGTAAGAGCATGCAAGGAAGAAGCTGAGAGTAAGTTATCCCAATTATTAAACATTTATTTTAGTGTTTAAAATAACAATAACAATTCAGTCTTTGAACTGAACACACACTGTGTCCTCCTCTGAAAATGACAGCTGCCCAATGCACAAAAAGACATCTAAAAAATCAATCAGTCAGCCAGGGACAAACAGAATCAGTCAGTCAGTCAGTCAGGGATGAAGAGAGTCAGTCAGTCAGTCAGTCAGGAAGAGATTCAGTCAGTCAGTCAGTCAGGGATGAAGAGAGTCAGTCAGTCAGTCAGGGAGGAAGACATTCAGTCAGTCTTGGATGAAGAGATTTAGTCAGTCAGTCAGGGAGGAAGAAAGGCAGACAGTCATGGAAGAAGAGAGTAAGTCAGGAGGATAATGGGTCAGTCAGTGAGGAAGAGAGTCAGTCTGGGAGGAAAATAATTATACAATAATGAATTAAAATTAATCTTAATAATCTTTTAAATGTAAAATATGCCCTGATGATTTAAGTTTCCTTTTCTTACATGCTCCGCTCTATGTGCTCTCTAAAATAGCAAAGACAAGTTTGTATTTTATTCTTTAAAAAAATGAAACAACATAACTGTAGGCTGAACTAAAATAAATCTAAATAAAATCATATAGAATATTATTTTAACTAACTAAAATAACCATTTTACATTTTACAAATTTTGAAGAAAATATAGGTATATATAATACTTACTCTGTGGTAGAATAAAAAGGCAGCCAGGCTGTCGTTCTAAGACTACTTTGAGCTTACTACGAACTTTGTAGAAAATACTGCATTTAACTGTTGTATAAACGGTAGCATACTGTTTTGCTCTTGGCTCAAATTAGCCGTATTTTTAAAGCAATTTGTTACAGTGTAGGCAAATACCGTGGGAGGTTATACTTTGAGTAATAACACTAGATCTTAAACACTACAGTACCTCATTATTATACAAAAGGTGTCAACACCTTTATGAAACACTTTTTCATATGTTTGTGTGTAAAAAGAAAAACAGCAATTACAGCTGGACTGAAAGTGAAACCACATTTCTGGCCTGGTTTGTAATCTGACTGTCCAGGTCATTCATTATCTTTGCTGCAGTCTGATTTCCCCCTGATCTGTTGTAGACAGTACTGCCTCATATGCCCACCTCCCTGACCATCCATACTGCGTGTGTGTGAGTACATGTGTGTGTGTGTGTGTGTTCCCACTGGCTCTATTTTTGAATTACTTAATTTTGTTGTTTTTTCGGCACATTTTGGTTCTTGTGTATGCATGCTTGTTGGCACGTTTTTGAGTATGTGTGTGCGTGTGCGTGTGCGTGTGTGTGTGTGTGTGTGTGTGTGTGTGTTGCTGTAAGCCTGGATGGGCTACAACAGCGTAGGACTCTGCCCCTTGAGGTGTTGTTTTCCCACATGAATTATTTTCACTTGCTAATAACTTGCTTTCTCGATAGTGCTCTCTACCCTATTTACCTCGGTTTTAATGTACTGGCACAATAAAATCCCCGACACAAGTTAAAAAAGGAAAGGTGAGGATCTGTCTCGCCGAGAGAGGAACTGCGCCTGAACTGCTTGTTAAGATGAAGGTTTTTTCACATTGTAAACTCTGTGAAAAGCATTGACTGGAGGCTGAAAAGTGGGGTTGCCATAGATATCACCATTTACCCACACAAGCAAACCCTCCGCATATACCAGACTAATTATGCCCCATCATTACAATCATTGTCCTCGTTAGCTCGGCTGGGCCAGAGGACGCTCTCCCTTACACCATATCTCCACTTCACTTACACATTAAAGGCCTCATTATGTCTCTCCTCATCTGTTTTTCCCCAGGCGTCATCCACAAACAAGGTAACTGTGTAGCCAGTGGTAACCGCGCTGTCCGTCTGACAGGGAATGATGGTACACACGCGGGCAGACAGAAGATCTACTGCCTTATCAAGACGCTGTCGAGGACAAACTCAGCTCTGAGGTGTCTGCCCTGGGAAATTGGCTGACTTGTTTTTGCCATGAAATCAAATCTCCCTTTTGGTGACCTCAGTCAGAATACATATAGCTGTAAAACAGGAGACGGGAGTGGAATTTTACTTTTTAACCAGAGATGGTATAAGGTATAAGGTATAAGGTTCAGAGAAACACTGTCAGGGTGTTTGAGAACACTTGGGCACACCCGCTGTGTGGGAGTGGGAGTGTCAGATACTTTAAAGAGTTAAACAGGTCTGTTTCAGTCTTATCCTGCCAAATGTACACTTTCAGTCTCGTAACAGATTTCTATGAGTGCAGTAACAGCCGTAAGCTCTTGTATTTCACCTTCTGTCTGAATAAGCAGATCAGTCATTGAAGCCCACTTGCACACAGCTGTTAAGGACTACAGTAAGAGAGAAAAAAGGTCAGCGCTGTTCACATTTAGACATTTGGAAACACTTGAGAGCAGTTTTAGATGCAATTAGATGTGTGTGTCTGTGTGCGTGCGCCTGTGTGTGTGTGTGTGTGAGTGAGAGAAAGAGAGAGAGAGAGAGAGAGAGAGAAAATAGAGACAAAACATACCTTCCGCTTTGAGCGTTCTGATTTTTTGGACATATTTTTCATCTTTTTATGAAGATGAAACAGCACCTGAGGGTAAAATAGGGTTTAGGATTAAAACAAGTCATAACCATAGCATGCATTAACAGAATGTATGCTACAGACTGTTTCACGGCATAGTAACAGTATGATTCATAGCCCACTAAATCATAATATTATTAAAGAATAACTATAGATATAGATGACACTCTTTCCACCTGGAAAGCTATTGCTAATATACAAACACAGTAGCCTCTCATTAATTTCACATCCTTCCTGGATCACAACTACTAGACAGCTGTCTCTTTAATGTTTTACAGCAGAACCATCTTGTAACACAAAACTGCTATGTCAACCTGATAAATAATTCCTAATAGGGGTAGAGAGGAAGTTCAAAGGTTAGTGAGAAAGCAAAGGAGTGTGTTACATACCACCCAAACCAAATGTTGCTTATATGGATTCTCTGAACAAGATTTTTATTTTAAGTGATTTAACGTCCATATATGCTGTAACTGCTTCTATTAACCCCTTTCAACTTTTACTTTTATTTAACTATTTACTGTGGTTTGTTGAACTTTAGCTAAAAGAGCTCAAAAATAACCTCAACATAGGGTCATCTCAAAGACGGAGCATGGATGAATTACAGTTTTGTCACAAAAAGAATATCATCTCTAACTAATGATGAATCGGCATTATCAACCGAAATGCTGAAATGCCCATGCATTCACTAAATAATACATGTAATAAGTGATGCCATCTTCTGGGAACTCTTAGCCGTTAGGACACCTCTCTTATTTATTCCCTGAGAGCAGTTTTATTTGTAGTAGGAATGTTGATACCATGCCTTTACTCGAATGTGTAATAGAAAATTGTGTCACTTTGTGAAATTTTGTTCAGTTAGGACCGATTTCCTGCTCTGAAACGCTTAATTATTGCGGGCCATGCATTTCTAACAGCAGGCATATACAAAGTTTTAAAATATTGTTTTATGGACTAGTTTGAGAACAATAGAGTACATTTCACACCCATCTCCAAAAACTTATCCCAGTATTTTTGTTGATCACAGTGTCATAAATAATAATCAAATAATAGTGTCACGATCAGCGCGCTCACGGGCCTATGCGCGCATCGTGCCTCCTTCGATCACAACGCACCTGTGGAGGATTAGCCCCACAGGTGT
>JAODLI010075147.1:0-12509 GCA_027575585.1 Percopsis omiscomaycus
TGTGTGTGTGTGTGTGTGTGTGTGTGTGTGTGTGTGTGTGTGTGTGTGTGTGTGTGTGTGTGTGTGTGTTGCTAGCAAGACCAGAACTGTCCGGAAGACATCTTTACACAAATTCAACATTGCATTTGGTATGGCAAAAACACTGTTTTTGCCATACTGAGCACTGAGCTTGATTTGCACACATAAAATGTGATAGAAATGGATTTCCATTCAAATGTTATAGACTATACCCCAAATGTTATATCAACAGATACATCAATTTATTTAATTTTTTTATTTTTGGTTTGAGGTTTGCATACGTTTATTATGTAGTGCAAAGCCATCAAACGGTTAGATCAACTGGGTGGTTTCTCAGCATGCAGCATAGGGAAACACACTCTTTAAATATCTTTACACTTGCTTTACTAAATGGACAGCGTTATACCGCATTCACCTTTTGTGCCCAATTCTATCAGTTTCCTTGAATCCTCTTCATGTCTTGATTTGAAGGGATTGGTGAGGTGGGTTGTGTCAAAACTGCAGTGTGGCTCTGACAAGTAATGCCTGGAAGGGGATTTTCTTCCCACATTCACCAGTTGACATCTTTGTCACATTATATTGCCAAAGGTCACCTTGAAGCCATCGGGTGCGGATGTATCGGTATGTATCCCAGTCAAACTGGGTCCTTTCTTTATCTCTCCGTTGTAGTCTTTTCATTTAATTATTCTCTCTATAGCTTTGTGACGTCTTGACTGCAATATCAGCAAAGAGGTGAAGTAAATATTGTATTGACTAGTCATTCAGCATTTAGCATTTTACTACATTAAGTGGAAAACAGTGGGGTAGTTCTAGTCTCTCAGAATCGCCCTTAAAGCGCCTGTCATCAATCTCTCTGAAGCACACATGTAGTGGATTATTTTTATTCACCCTCCAAGTTTGAATCTGGCAGCATTGAAACATTAATATTAAATTAAATTAAGAAATGCTTTATACATGTAATGGCATGCTATGATAGTTCCATGTGTTTCTATTGAGTTCCGATGTGTATTACTACACAATCAATCTAACACTACAGTCGTGTATGTATTGATATATATATATATATATATATATATTGATTAATTAAGTAATTCTCTTGTTTCTTCCGATGGTGGGACAATGCTACAGTGTGGCAGAGACTGATACAGATAGCATTGCAATGTTAGGTTTTTGGAATATTTTGTGGTGTTTGTGTGATCACTTACAGAAGCTGAAAAACGTTTCTGCCTTTTATGAAAGACCGTTACACGATTAATAAATGTCTTTCTAAGATGTCAGGAACACCGCTGTCTCTGTGAGCTGGCACAGGTAAAACGTCAGTTGTTCATAGACCACACTGTTTCACCTTCATAGACCACACCGTTTCACCAGGATGCCAAAAATGACCGTCACACCCTTTATTTTGCCACGCTGTTGCTCCTGTCACAGTACGGCCTGCTGGATGAATCTGTTGCTTTATACACTAATTGAAAACGCTGCCTTTTCTCAGCGTTCCTTGGGCTCATGCAATTTGCATGCAATGACAGATTTGAGTTATGACAGATAGAGGGATAGCATTCCACTAAAAGTGACGCAGTATTCTGTGGATGTCAGTTTAGTGGAATTTCAGCAATAAGATCCGACCAACGCAATCTGGAGGCCCCCGGAGCAGGAAGAGCACCTTAAAAATGAATGAACTTGAAAATGAGAAGGTTAACGTGATTTATGCTGAAACATGGTGAGGTGAGAGCTCATTGAAATGATGAGGAGCGCTCCCCAAATTCATTTGTTCAACGCGACATTTGGCAAGAGGTGTCATGACATTCGTCTTCATCGTTCATCATCTGTCTGTTGTGTTCCACACCGCAAAACTACAGGACGGTCCCTGCTGTTTGCATCCTTATAATCTTGCTTGCCACAATCATGGACTGACAAACATCCAGCAACAATCTGACAAACAGAAACTGAACACTCTCCAGACATAATTATGAATAAGTGCTTACACAGTTAGGCAGCCAATGCCTACTGCTTGGTAGAGCAGTCTAAACACTGGCAATATCTTACAGCCGCCAAACAACTTTGGAATTTGGATGATACTAGGGTATGGGTCGCATATGCAGCAATTGCACTAAATGAACAACCTGTAAGATTTTGCTTACAGTTTGTATTTTAGGCTACATTAAACACACAAAATAACATGCATATGAGATGCTACACTATGTATGTTATGTCTCCGAGGTCTTACGGGCCCCCACACCAAGACTGATTAACTCATTAAGATACAATCACATTCTATGCCTATCGCTTCTTCAATTCTGACTCAGCACAGAAGAGCCCATTAAACAGACACACAGTGGCCAAACACGTGGTCGAGCTGGGCTCATGGTCACAGAGAGGAAGCTCAGTAGCTCCAGTCTGTTACCCACCGGCCAATCCACATCGGTGGGATGGCAGCCAATTACCCGGGCCTCTCTGGACGCCACGTGTTAAATGTAGGCCAATACACTGAGAAGTATATCTCTGTTGACATCTGCACTAAATCCTTTGTCAATGTTTGTTCTAAACGGGGCACCCTTTAATTGCAGCTGGAGTTGTCTTCTAAAGGGAACGGATAGAGGGAATGTGAGATAAGCAGAACTGAATAGAGAGCTATACCGAGTGAGAAGGAGACACTGTTTGATGAATTATTTGTGTTATTGTTGAAGTATGCAATTGTTTTGTTGTTTTTCCTCCAATATCAGCAGTAGCCTTTGTCGTATTTTATGAAGAAAAATGGGTGACAGGAAAAGCTGTAAACCTTAATAAACATGGCTATCCACTCGTAGTTCCGGTTTTGCTGACTTCTTTCATGCTGTGAGGTTGGTTTATCATTCTGTCCCTTTCTGGGCATATTTCTGGGCAGAGAACCCATTTTTTCTACACTTACTGTCATACTCAGTTTCAGTGCAATAAACCCACTGCACAGGGAACAGCCTTGGATTGCATGTGATTGGTTTGATAACTCAAATAAGACAGAAATAGGAGAGGAAGGTTGTAGACAGTTTCTGCTTGTATATTAATTTGACTGAATAGATCCCAAGTATAAGGGTTTGAAATCTTGCCGAGTCAAAAGATTGAATTAAATGAATACCACTTCAAATGTTTAGGGTTTGTTTGCTTGTTTAGAGGGATAGTCTAGTGGTCTAGGTGTTGGACTCCCAGCCAGAAGGTTGTGAGTCCGAGCCCCAGAGTTGGCCTACCTGTAAGCATCCTTGAGCAAGATGCCTAACCCCTATCTGCTCCATGTAATAGCATCGTGTAATTGTAAGTCACTTTGGATAAAAGCGTCTGCTAAGTGACGTAATTGTATGTTGTGCAAACAAAATGAATATAGACCAATGAACGGATAAAAAACAGCTTACTTACCTACTTACTGTTATGGTGGTGGTGGGTCCCCTATGATATGTAAAGCGCTTCAGTATCTTGAAAAGCACTACCTGTCAAACGTTTTAGAACAACCACATTTTTCAAGTTTTTATTCAAATTGAAGCAAAAGGTAAGCAGTAAACTGCCAGAGGTGAAAAAAAATAGTTTAGGTTACTAAATACTGAAAAATAATGTACAGTACAAGTTATTTAAATAGGCATTTTTCAGGGAAATTGCAATAAAAGCCATGTTGTCAAGCCAATAGCCAAAGCAACAACAACAGATTCTGAACCAGGATTCCGAGAGTCAACAGCTTGCGTGATAGGTGGCTCATAGGACAACAGCTTCAAGCACAGCTTAACACTGGTCGAAGAGACAAGAGAAGACTTCGAGCTGCAGGTTTGACAAGTCGAGTGGCAGTAAGAAAGCCATTACCAAAACGGCAAAATAAGAAAAAGAAGCTTACCGGGTCAATGAAGCACTGCCAGTGGATTACTGAGGGCTGGAAGAAGGTCCTATGGACCGATGAATCACAATGTGAAATTTTCGGTTCTTCATGCAGGTTTCTGTACGCCGTAAGTAGGGGAAAGGATGATTTCTCTGTGTTTAGCACAACTGTCAAATATGGAGGAGGAAGCTTGATGGTCTGGGGCTCTTTTGCTGGATCCAGAGTCTGAAACTTGCACAGAGTGAGTGGCACCCTGAACCAAAACTGCTATCCAGCATTTTGCAGCGCCATGCAATAGCCTCTGGTATACGCCTATAGTTGTTCAGGGGTTCATCCTACAGGAAGATAATGACACAATACAACCTCCAGGCTATGTCAGAACTACCGTAGAAGAAAATAACAAGGCTTTAAATCAGGTGTTCTAAAACGTTTGACCAGTAGTGTAAGTGTAATGAATATTATTATTATTATAAGTTTCTATCTCATGTCAGTCCATCCAGTGTTTTAGGGTGCTGAAGCTTTGCTCTCAAAGGCCAGAGGCACCTTAACGTGTATCTCTGCTGTATCTGTGCCGTAGCAAATGGCTAATTTCCTCATGCTCTCAGGCCTACAATGCCCTGAGAGTGGCAGGAAAAACCATCCGACATCAACTGTGGCGTTCCAGCCCCTCCTGTGGCCGTGTGAAAGGAGAATTCCTTTCAACCTCCGCTGCTCGCGTTTGAATCCAACACAGAAGTGATTTCAGTTGCAGTTCTTTCTTCCACCACTAGGCATTTGCCTCCAAAACGAGAGCAAACCAGCCTCCCAATAAAGCCACGCAAACTCTCCAAAAATACAAAGGCAATCATTTTTACTTCAAAATTTCATTATTATTCCATTATTCCATTACCACTCTCCAAACATACACACACACACACACCAAGAGAACCACTACATACACTCATAGATAGTCACCCTGAATCATGTAAAGATGGATGGATGTAATGGAGAGCTTGCAGGTCCCCACCATCAGGTGTGGACAAATCACTGTATTTCAGGCCTTGCATGGGACTGAATGATGAACACCATCCATTGTTCCCAGGGCCCAGCTAACCATAAACTCGAGCATATAGTTTGCACGTTATGTGTGAGTGTACACGTGAGCGCGCACGCACATTCCGTCGTGTGTGTGTGTGTGTGTGTGTGGTGGGGGTCTGGGCATATGGCGCAATGACAGCCGCTCATCACATCTTTAAAGCTTCGTTGACGGCCTGGCTCCTGGCCAAGTGTGACCGCGAACGGGCAATGAGATGGATGCATGCTTGGTTTTGATGGACTTGTGCTCGTGGATGGCCATTCCACTGTGCTTGGGAGAGAAAAAAAATCACATTCAAATTGAGGATATGAAGAGCGTGATGTATGACTGACCTCTGTTTGAAGTCATTTGGATGTATGTTCTTTTAAAGTATGTTTACATGACCTCTCACCCGCCCAAGTCATTTATATTGCGGTCTCCACTTATCATTCTGCTTTCATCTATGTCGAGGTTAGAGAGGTTGTGTGTGTGTGCCCTTGTGTAAGCATGTTCATCTACTAATTCAGCCTCTACGTGGCGTGCATGTGGATATCCTGGATTAAGGGCAACATTCAAATTGACCTTGAAATTTAGCATCGTATAATTATTTAACTTCATGTAAATGACGCGTTGTCTCCATGAACAAAACCTCTGCTATAGCCATGGTCCAAGAACACTGTTAGTATCAGTCCAAAACTAGCTAGCCTTAAGTATAGTTTACACTGAACATTTGCTTTATGGCCACAGATACTGTGTTAAGATTATGTTTCTATATAGATATATCTAATTGGTTATGGCATTTCAATTTCTACATATCTGAAGCAGAACCTCAAAAACAAGCCAAGAATGTTTATCCATCACTTTCATCAGTCTGAGGATAATATTATTTTCTAACAAAATCCTCGATGCTGCTCACAGTAGTCCTCATAAATCAGAGTAATAACAACTTGAGAGGTGATGAAAGACAATATGCTATCTGGAGAACAATGTCAAAAACAGAGAAGGACTTGAGTGTGCATGAGCATTGCTCTCTAGCTAATGTGCATGGGGGGGATGCTTCTGTTCAAGGATAAGCTAAAATGTATTTATTTAGTTTCACAGTCTGAAAACAGAGAGAGGGAGAGAGAGCGAGGGGGAGAGAGAGAATGCAGCATACTGTAAGACTACATCGAAAAGCTTGATTTAGTTTCTGCCTGAGCTAGTGACCTTTGATGTGAACTTTGGAGGAAGCAGAGAGAAATTCCTCAAGTCTACCTGCACAATTTAGTATCTCATGCATTTTACCGCTTTCGGGTACTTGTCTATAGAATGGATACAGTGCAAATTCTAACTCCACTTTTACTCTATTGCCTCTCCTGATGTTCACTAGGACTACTTTCACAAAAGAACAACTCTCGGAACTCAAGGTAAATCAAAAAGAAAACCAATTCCAGGGATTTGTATGTTTCTGATGACTGTTTTTATTTCGACATGCACATCAAACGTTTCCCAAGACGGCAATGACATGGTATCATTGTAGTGTCTATGATGATGGGCAACCCATGTGGCTGCAGAAAAGTGTTTTTGATTTGTTAAAGTGAGTGATAGAGCACTAAAAGCGTTGTCACAACAAGGACACAAAATTGCTCAAAGGGGCCACTTTAGTCAAAAATGCTCAAATAAAATATAAGCCTATGTACTGTCACATTTATGGTTACATGATCCAATGCCTTTGTTCTAGTTCTCAATTTGGTCTCTCTTCTAGCCATATAATGGCGACATTAGCAAAGCTGTGATATGGTTGGTTTGATGGGTTGGCAGTTTTTCCCGTCTCTGTAAGGTGCAGCGAACCTGCATTTAGCTTAATAATTAAATGAATCTGCTGTGTAACATCTAATCTCGAGGTGTTTGTATGGCTGTGAGAATTATTTCTGCCAGTTATTGTTAAAGATTTCTCTGTACTTTCCAATGATTTCAAATCAAGAGTCCTCAAGAGTCCTTTCCCAATCAAAGCTACAATAAACAAGCTGATTGCATTGTCCATTTGCAACTTTCTTAGAACACACATTGTTAATTAAACACTGGGTTTTGGTCTACACAGATAAATTATTGTGAATGAGAAATCAATGCCATGGTAGCAACCATGCCATTGATGACTGTTATATTGGAGGAGAAAATGCATAGGCCTACCAAACTGCAACAGAATCACAGCAAATATTCTGTGAAAGCTTTTCAGATGTGAGAAATATAGCTTTGTAGGTCAAGAATTGTTACTTTGTTTGCCCCAGTTTTCAAGTAGCCTTCAGAGGCCTGTTTTAAGTAGAAAAGGGGGGGCGGGCATGTAAATGTAATTTATTTGTGAACATAAGGTTGTGGAGCACTGTCCATTGGAAGAGGGGCTTAGTTCTGTTTCGGAAATTCCATAATGGAAACACATCTACAAACAAAAAAGAATAAATCAATGATGTCTTTGGCAGCTTTGAGAGGCGCTTAGCATCACAGAGCGTTTGCCTGAGGTGAACATCCCAGAGTGGATTGCAGTGTTGCTCTGCTGTTCACATCTGCACAACTGCTCTGAACCCATTTGAAGCGAAGCACTCAGGGTTTTAACAACCATCATCACTAGGATGAATGGCCTTCTAGGGCCCTTGCACTCTGTTTAGCTGTTAAAATTGCATTTATTCTCCATTGAGCATCTATACATTCCAGGATCAGTGGTTTGAGTACAATAGCTTGTGTTAGCCAATGGTGCTTCAGCCATACAAACGAAAGCACCGTCTAGAGAAGTGCCAGAAGTGCTAGTAACAGTTGGTTGGGCTGTCTTTCCTGTCTGTTGTTTTTACTCTTACTCACTGACAGATGTTTCAAACTTTCTTTGTAGCTCCAGGTAGAACTAAGAAATAAACACTCTTCCAAATGATTGATCAAGCTCATAAATTGCACAGATTGGGACCATCCTTTCAGTCCTTAGAAAACCTACAGTAGCTCGGGGACGCCAAGGAGGCTTCAGTGCATTTAACACTATCAAACAGTCAACTCTGGGGGGTTTTGTCTCGTGGTTGATTTGTTGAGCGTTAGGTATATTGCTTTTAAAGGCAGCGGTAATCTAGATAAGATAGGTTGAGAGATGCCCGGGGTTTGGCCTGAAGGTCACAGGGTCCAAACTGAAGCTCTGCCTCCAGGTCATTGAGCCATAATGAGTGTTATCACACAAGTGGAGGACAGGTAACGCTGGTGGAATTTATGAGAGGCCTTACAGGATGACTCTCAGCATCTCAGCAAATCCTCACCTGAGAAAGCACCGCTACTGGAAGACTATAATATGGAAGGATTAATAAAGCCATTGGTTTTATAGGCTTGAAAAGCAACACAACAACAAACTGTGTCTTACCTTTATTAGGGCTGCACAATATGTCGTTTGAGCATCGTCATCACGATGTGCACATACGCAATACTGACATCGCAGGACGTGCGATGTTAAGACCAATTGTATAGCATTAACTCTTCATCCCGAGCGAACCCGGTACCGGGGTCGCCCTTCCCCCTCTCTCAAACAATGAAGTCGTAAGCCATTTAAACATGTGAAAACTGTGAAGCTATCGAGCCCATTGTTGCACAAATTAAACATAATTCCAACCCTAAACAAATAAATAAGCATATCGTAAACCTTTACAAACACTTTGCGCACGCTAAAAGTTCATAAATAATTTTTTCATGCTATCTACACAAATACATCATCGGAAAGCTGAGAATCCACAGATTTCAACAGTGTAAGCCACATGCCACTACGACAAACACCTATTGAACTAGCCGTAAAATAACTTACATAAACAAACTTCGATTGTTATCATAACAACAACAAACCTTTGTTGTTTTTGTTACCAAAAGATGTGTTTGATAACAAAAACAATTGTAACGTAAATCCCATTGTCTCTCTATCATTTTGAGTCGATTGCAGTGACTTCTGGTTTGTAAACATGGACCA
Source organism: Percopsis omiscomaycus (assembly GCA_027575585.1). NCBI lineage: Eukaryota > Metazoa > Chordata > Actinopteri > Percopsiformes > Percopsidae > Percopsis > Percopsis omiscomaycus. The sequence goes on from JAODLI010075147.1 coordinate 8,869, forward strand.
GGAAGTGTTTTGCATATGAAGTGCAAAACACTTCGCTCACCATCACAACACGTGTGCGTATCGCCATCTTTTGGAACTAAAATGCAATAGCACTGCATTGAAAGTGAAAATTCCTGTATTTCTTTTCATATCGCAATATATATCGCAGAAAAAAAATATTGCATTGTCAGTTCTTTCCAATATCGTACAGCCCTAATTATAACCTGTATATATATATAAAGAAAGTAGGTAGTTAGGCAAATAATAGACATATAGATACTAAATGGAAATTAGAAAATACAGTTCTTTGCTAATTAACTTATTTGACCCTTATTTTTACATGAAAGTGTTTATGCCTTGTAGCACCTGTTGCATTGCCTTTATACTGTAGAATCATGCATGCTTTTCTTTCAATCTCCATAGATTTCTGCCAACTCTCACACATACCCTGTACGCATCACAATGGTTTCAATAATAACCCATTCATTGTTTCAACAGGCTTGTTCCATATTCTGCCACACCGTTTTTTCTTTTTACATCAACGACCACAGTTTTAATTAGGGTTGAAATAACAAGCAGTCAGCAAAGTTTTAAAGAGGCTTCTGACACGCTGCATTCATTATGAAACTGAGTTGACGGACCAAACACTGACACATTATTCACAAGTTGCAGCATGACAAAGAATGGAGGGATTCTGTCATGACTATTTAGAATATCCATTATCTTTTAGCCCCAAGATGATGCAGAGCAGCTGAGTCATTGAGCTGGTGCATTCAGATGACGTTGGTGTGTGCTCCAAACTATGCAATATCTCATAGGGACTTGGCAAATAATTAAACCATTATAGTTATTTACTGTACTTGGTGCTTGAGGAAGCCATACGGTTTTAGCCAGTATTCAGTAGTCCTGAAATTGAAGTGATTTAATTTCCTAAGCCATGCCTTGTATGTCGTACATGAGTTGCGGTTTAACACAGGGCAGGTGAACAGACCTGTCCGTTATCTTGTTAGAGAGGCAACCTGAGCAGAAGACGGCTTTAAGGACAGGAAACAAGATGGTGTCAACTATCCATTGCATGGCAAATTATGGATTGGCAAGTTATGTTGGGAAAGCATTGCCACACATTAAATATTGATGACGGCCTATTCTTGGGATGGCTTTCATTTTCGTTACATGCTTTGCTACAGCTGGATCCAACTAAATATAGACCCATGATGAAAAGCTCTCCAGTATCCTTCCTATTTATCCCTTTGGGTCATAGTGGGTAGAAAAGTAGAGACAGCGTTGCCAGATGTACGATAACTATCGTGTTTCTTCGATAATTTTGCCCTCTGTACGATGTACGATCAACAATGCCAAAACAGGCTACAACTTGTTGTGTTATAGTTTACTATTATAGCCTTTTGTTTACTGAACAGCTATGCTTTTGTTTTCAATGTTGGGACATTTTTATTTGAGTCCCAAAAGACTACCCCCTTCCATTATATAACTACGTAAGATTATTTTTTATTTTTTTTAAATGTGGCTAGATTTCGTCTCAATAAATACGTGTTTTCTGAAATTACAAATTTATGCATATTTGTTCTCTTGGTTATGACTCGCGTACGATAATTTTCCTCAAAATACGATAATTTAACATTTCTAATCTGGCAACGCTGAGTAGAGAGTACTGTCAAGATTGAAGTCATGATATCAATATTTCTGACATACTGTACAAATGGGCCTAATGTAGCACCTTGTGGTGGGCATGGATTGTTTATTCAATATAGGTCTGGTCTTGGTGACTGAAAAGGCAGACTTTAGAAACACAGGTATGGCTGTATTTGACATCTCCCTGGCACTGAGAATACTGAGCTGTCAGCGCAGCAAAAGCTTGTTCAGCCACTGGGAAGCTGCCAGGCGCTGCACCATCCAGGGGCTCCCCTGGTGCAGGAAGCAAGGCAATCTAACTACATAACAGAGAAACAGAGGCACCCAGGAGTGTCACATCTGTTAATTACAGAAATGACAACCGCTATAGTCACCAACATGTGCGCACACTGAAACTCTATAGGCACTAAACGCAACACTATGCACACTGTACACTAATGCTACTTTTTTGCTAATCAAACTTTAATCGAGCTAGGGAAAAGGTTCCCTTGTCTTCAGGTGGTCTACTCATTTCTGTGAATGGACCATGTTGTTGAACATGGAGCCAGACGAGAACAGCATGGCATAAACATTCATGGCTGTTTTTTTTTTTGTATTTACAATTAAGTGTTTTGGCTTTGGTAATGTTGTGGTTATTGGAGGTGCTGTTGTTTGGAGACCTGCATGCAGGCCAGTTTAGAGTCTGTATGCCTCTGTCAATGTCTCCATATTGACTGACAGGTGTTCTAATGTCATGCTGTCTAGAACAATGTATGTTACCATGGTGATGCATTAATCAGAGCTGGCACTAACAGTGTGGCCAAAAAACAAGCTTGTTGAAGGTAAAAAACATGTATTTAGATTTTATTATCTTTCTAGGACATGCAATCAGCCAGATACCAAACAAAAAGGTTGAAAGAGTTGTTTGGTATCTGAAACAGAATCATCAGCCTGTTCGTTTTTTCGGCTGATTCTGAGTCAAAATAACTAATTAAACACCTCAAGACACAACATGAAAATGTCATAATATCAAACATTAAAAAGGAAAATGTATAGTAATAAATAGTTTTAAAAATAAGTAGAGACATTTAACCTGATTTTGTGTGTGCGTGTGTGTATCCTGTATGTATACAGATATACATTTTGAATTTATACAATACGGAAAATAACTTTAATGATTCAATGTCAGGCTGCGTAAAATAATAAATATACACAGCGCATGGTATAGCTGCCATAAAAAGCAAGAAGTTTCCAGTTAGTACTGTTATTCAAACTGGTTGTAACAGGCCCGGCCCTCTGGTCCTCCCATAAACTCTGCCTATGGTCTTGTTCAAATTGAGTATATGTCATAAGCTCACACGTACAGAATACAATGTGCATTGTTGTCTCTCTTGTGTGACTGACCTTTTTTTAAATCTGTCAAATTAATAGGACTGTGTACGTCTTTATCCAGTCCATTTCTCTGGAGGATTGACCCCATTAAGCCCTTACCATGACGAGCGCAGCGCGGTACTTGTGTTTCTCAGCTGCAGCTAGGGTGCGCTGACCTGTACGGGTCACTTCAGTTGACATCTCAGCTGTTAGCAGGCTGTGTTGGGGAAGCTAGCTCACCAGCTAAAGCTACAAGCATCAGCACTTGTGCACAATCTCACATCAACGTGCATACACGCACACACAGACAAATATAGTACAGAAATCCATGGGGGAAAAAAAAAACCTTCAAATAAAAAGTAAATAAATAAATAAATACAGACAAATACATCACCATGCAAACCTCAAGACAATTCCCACTTGGTGCACAGTTGAAGGATGGCTGAAATCAACCGTGATGTGTTACTGTTTTTTTAACTGTTAACTGTTAAAAATGAATGCGTGGAAATAAGACAATGGCTATATAGGCTATTCCATGAATGTTCATATTTCATCAAAACCATCTTTTTCTTTTTTTAGTTTTTCTTCTTTAAAGGGCCAGTGTGTAGTTTTTAGTGACATCTAGTGGTGATTGTTGCGAATTGCAAACAGCCAGTCACTCA
>JAODLI010075148.1:0-12507 GCA_027575585.1 Percopsis omiscomaycus
ACTGAATTTGGGGTTTTCATTAGTTGTCAGTTATAATCATCAAAATTAAAAGGAATAAACACTTGAAATATATCAGTATGTGTGGAATGAATGTACACATTATACAAGTTTCACTTTTTGAATGGAATTACTGAAATAACCCAACTTTTGATATGATGATATTCTAATTATCTATCAAAAAAAGGTAGTTCTGACATAGCCAGGAGGTTGTTTTGTGTCATTATCTTGCTGAAGGATGAACCCCTGACCAACTATAGGGGTATACTAGAGGCTATTGCATGGCGCTGCAAAATGCTGGGATAGCAGTTTTAGTTCAGGGTGCCATTCATTCACAAGTTGCCGACTCTGGATCCAGAAAAAAAAACTATTAAGCTTCCGCCTCCATATTTGACAGATGGTGTCAAACACAGAGGACTCGTCCTTTCCCCTTCTTACGGCATACAAAAACCTGCGTGAAGAACCAAAGATTTCACATTTTAATTCATCGGCCCATAGGATCTTCTTTCAGCCCGTGGTAGCTCACTGGCAGTGCTTCATTGACCAGGCAAGCCTCTTTTTCTTATTTTGCCAATTTGGCAATGGCTTTCTTACTGCCACTCGACCTGTCAAACCTGCAGCTCGAAGTGTTCTTCACAGATGAAACTGAGACTTGCTTACTTACTAAAGCTGTGCTTGAAGCGGTTGTCCTATGAGCCACCTATCACGCAAGCTTTTAACTCTCAGAAACCTGGTTAAGAATCTGGTCCTGTCGTGGCTTTGGGTCTGTCAGACCTCTTCCACAGATATTAGTGGGCACTGCCAGCGTGAGAGATGTTGATAATCACTCTAAATCTATTGAACCTTTCTGAGAGTGGCAAGCAAGTTTCCATTAGTAGCGAATTACCCAGCGCACAAAACAGCAGCTCTACTGAAAGAAATAACAGCTCATCTGAATACACTGGAAATATGACTAATATTTCCTAACAAACAAACGACCACGATTGGATCCGTAATCAACTCAATTTATCATTAACCGCTACCAATCAAAGCGCAAGAGGAACTGGCAGATCTTGGGATGGACTGCACTTTGAAATTGAAATTTGGAGACATCAGCACATTAATATCAAAATCTGTCAGACTGTGCCATCAGTGTCCTGTTACCCATCGCTACATCTTATCTCTGTAAGCTGGCCTTCTCATCCTTGACCTACATGAAGAGCAAAAGGTGGCACTGCATGTCAGTGGAGCAAGACCTGTGCTTCGCACTTTTGTAAATCTCCCCCTGCATCCAAAGACTTGGCTCTCAGAAGCAAAAGACTTGTGCACTCCTTTTAGCATTCCCAAGTTATTTAACATTTTCAAGAAAAGATAAAAGAATTGCTTAGCAATTTAGAATCAATTTGGCCTTTTTAAAATGTTTTATTTTGTTCATTATGTGACCAAGTCTAAACTTTATGTTAACTCAACATACTCAACTCAATTGTTATGCAAACATACCTTATTCTTTTTTTGTGTTGGGGTGCCTTGGGGAAACAAATGACCTTTTTTAAAGGGGTGCCGTGGTTGAGAAAAGTTTGGGAACCACTGGTCTAGCATTATATCAAATGTGTGAATGAGTGTAATTTCAAATTAATTTTTATTTGTATTTTATATATAGCATTGAAGACCCAGATGAAGCCCAAGACCACTTCATAGTTGCAGGATCCAATTGTAAAGGCTTTGCCTTTATCCACATTGCACATGCCCAGTTTGAAGCCTCTCAAGGTATAATAAACTAATACAATTCAATAATACATTACTAAAATAGTCCAACATTTATGTTGCAGAAGCTCAGTATAACTACAGTTTGGTCATTTAGCAGATTGCATTTGAGACCTTTTTGCTGGGAGCCAACCACCCTAACCACTAGTCTATCCTGACCCCAAAAAACGACGACAAAGACTAGACAACTGTAGTCGATTAATTGTTGCTGCCCTAGCGCTGAACAATAACGTTGTTTTAATATTTATTCTGCCAGTGTTAGTGGCATTGGTTTCACTACGGAGGTATTTCAACTGATATATTAGCATGCAGTCGAGTAGATGTACAAAGGGGTTGGTTCTGGGTGGTCAAGGTTTATTGATGACAAACGGGTAGGAAGCAGATACACAGATGTTAACACATTAGTGTCTTAGAATCAATGGTCGAAGATAGGGCTGGGCAATATGACCAAAATGTTATCACAATAAACATTTTCATATCAGTCTAATTCTGGTCAGCATAGCAAACATTTTGTACAGATGGTTTGAAACATTTTTAAGTGTTTTAGCTGACATGTCAGTCTGGTCACAATGTTCCCTCCCGTGCTAAAAATCCTCTGAGTAAAAACTGGTGACAGAGATGCACAAGGGGATGCAGTAGCCCTTTGCTAGTTGGCTTACTCTTGGAAAGAGTCTCTCATGCATCTACATTTAATTGAATTGCATTAAACTAACGATACAAGAAAGTTAGCCAAAATAGCGTAATCTAACCAGCCATTACTTTCTACAAACGATTGATGCTCCTCCCCTCAGGAACGCAAGCTACAACGTACCAATAGCAGAGTGTAGTCGATGTCCAAAACACTGAAGCGGTGTCCAGTTGTGGAGTGAAGTGGCCTTTGTTTGACCTGCTATCAGTTGTGATACATACTTGTTGGTCTTACTCAATAACTTTGCCTTTATGGTTTTCAGGAAAGTAAGCCGTTTAGAGGCCTTTCCTCTGAAGATTCCAGTTTTTGTCTATAAAGTGAATAGTGAGGCTCATAAAGCTCAGATGTGCAACTAGACCACATATCAGAAGAAGTGGTGAAGAATTTTTTGTCGGGTTGTAAATAACCAAAATATCTCCAAACTACTGAAGTTTAGTAAGATTGCTTATCGACAATGTCTTCATAGGCACTGCTCTTTCTTCGCTCATTTAGCTTATTTTGTTTATTCCACTCCAACTACAGGCCTGTCAGTAACTGTCAGTAAACAATACCACATGCTGGCCGGAATTTAGACCTCTCCCCGTGCAACTTAATTTGTGCAATGCATACCACTATTACTTTGACATGATTGGCAGTTCATGATTCATTTCTGTGCACGCTAAGCATGGAAAATAATTATATAGAACATTTTATTATATTCCTATATGTAAAAATTATATTGCAATAATTATCGTTTTATCACCCAGCCCTACTTGAAGTGACACATTATAGGTGAAAAACTCAGTTATGCTTGGTAATCGCAATACCAACCATTCCATGGTGTATAGCACAAACAAAATATTGAATGTCCTTAGCTGTGATATTATGTTATTACTGAGGCAATGCAAAATTTAAATATGACCATACCTGTACAGAGGAAGACATTCTGTATTGCTCCCAGTTTAAACGGCAGAGATTCAAAAATTCAGGGGACAGGTGGAGAGGATTGTGCTGTCCTGCAAGTAAGCAGACAGAGGAAGTCCAGGGAGGATGTGAGGGCATAGGAGAGTGGAGGAGGCTTCATCAGTGTACAGGATGGAAAAATGTTCAGCTGATTGCAGCAATGAGAGAATCAGGGGAGAGAGAGATGATGGGGAAAGAGATTTCAGGTTATGGCGGCTGGTTGTGTGGGTAGATGTATGAAGGACTGTAAAGGAGTGTAGAGCGAGAAAGGACACACAGTGGTAATCAGACATTGGGAGAGAAGTGAGAGTTTGGAGGTGGAGCAGGGTCCTTGTGAAATGGAGACCCAGAAGGTTCCCTGCCCTCTGTGTTGGGATTTAGGATGAAAAAAAAAAAGTGCTTCACAAGTTAACATACCATCAGTGATATGATGGCTTTGTCCATCAACGATGGTTATTAGGCTTTGTTGATATCTTTGTCATATCACTTATCCCTGGTAAGCAATTTCACCTAATTTCCTCCTGGCTTTGCCACCAACTAATTAACCTGCCACAGCCAAACCTCTGCATTGAATGAATAAATTGTGAAATGAAAGTTGTATATGAATCTTACCAGTCAGATTTGTTCTGTGGGACAATGAGCTTAACAGATATAAAGTTATTTAATGAATGAATGTGATTGCGGGGCATAAGCTGCAATGCAATTGTCGAATTTTCCGAAAATGTGTAATCGCTTCTTGGAGCTGCCACAGACTCCCATGTCAAAATAATAATCTTTAAGCATAATTTATCAGGGCCAAGCTCAATCGGTAGCACCACTAGAATGCTGAGCAATGCTGCAATTAACCCAAAGTGTCACATAAAGGTTGGCCTTTTGCTAGATACATCCATACCTTTCAATTTCCTCCCATTGTGTCCTTGAGAAATGGACTTAACCCTAAAAATTCTTGCAGGGCACTGAGATTCTTAGTGACTTGCAAACTGTATTAACTTACCATCATGGTCTCATTGATCGTCGTCAAATGGTGACGCTTGTGCAAAGTACTTTAAAGTCAAATTTCAAATGAAATTCGTCAATATAACAACAAATTTGCTTTATCTGCATTTTCGGCCAAATTGTGATCAATATATACTAGTTTTTCATTCTGACAAAAATGGGATTAATCGGTATTTAGACAAAAGATAGAATGTTATCAGACATGCCATTTTTCTCAAAATGGCAACGAAATATGAATTTGCTTGATTTCTACATTTGTTTATGTGAACAATTTTCGTCAATACTGTGAGTATATGATATAGTGATGAAAATGGAATGTGACTGCTTATTCGTCAGAATAAATTGATGGATCATCTCCTTCAAAACTAAAATTATTGTCACACAAAAAATCCCTAATAGTGCTACTCCTACAGACTTCTGGCTTTGTGGGGTCAATATATACTTTGTTTGAAAACAAGTGCATTTGCTTTAATATTTAAATAAACTCAGGACTCTTACTATGTAGTAAGTAAATATTAGTGATGTATATACTATATCTAATGTATACAGTGTCGATAATACTAGTAATAATATAATATCAAATTCGTTACATTGCAGTAGTTTTAAAATGTGTTAATATGCATCTTATAATGTAGTAATAAGTGCACAAAAATAATTTGTATAGCAGCTTTATAAGTGTTTTTTTTTCTGTTTAGAAATGAGTAAAAAGAAAATCTTTAAAGGAAGGATAAAAAATGTAAATCAATTTTATGAAAAGGACATATGTACAGTAGTAAATGACGTGATTCCTTTCTTCAAAATGGTCTTGAATTTGGATTCAATAAATCTCTGCATATTAAAATTGGAGTGTCAGCATGTGTGCTGTAATGATTTAATCATGAAGCAGACAAAAAAAATTCTATTTAGGCAAATATTTCTGTTGATGGTAAAAATTTACCACAGACAAACTAAGACCAGTCTGTGATTGAAGGTGAAAATCATAAAACATGTTTATTAATGTTTAAAACATGTTTATTAACATGTTTATTAATGAGAAATACGTGTAGCTTCGCATTGTAATGCTCCACCAAGTCAATCTATCAAGAACAGATGAAACTTTTGCTTATATAATTTAAGATACAAAGGCCAACAGGGAGGGGCTTGTCACAATAGTCAGGTAAGCAGATGTTAATTTACATTGAATAGAAGTATAGCCAATAGTGTTTGGGGGAGGGGGAAGTCTGGGCCAGCCACCGGCACCTCTCGAGACACAGGGGAGCAGACAATTAGTTTACATTAGTTTTGAAGCCAGTTGCCATAATTCAATGTGAGACTGAAAACTGTGTCACAAACACCCTGAACTCAAGTAAATGAATGAATATTAAATAACTAAAAATCCCAGTTCCTTCAATGTACATCAGCAACCAATTTTTCATCCCAATTAAAAACAAATGCAGTATATTGTATGATAAAATTACATTTATCAAAATGTTGATGATTGAGTTTAAGTCTACATGTTGACAACATATCGTAAATTGGATGCTTTATTTAGCTAGAAATTTGTCAACATTTTGACGAAAGTATTATTTCATTTATCTGATAAATACTATTCGTCAAGCGGTGACACATGACTTTTTTGCACAAGCGTTACCATTTGACGTCATGAGACTGAGCTGAACTTAACCAATGTAATCCATCTTTGATGGATCACCTCACCATAACATCCAGGTCATTATGTGAATACATAAGAGCTTCGGTAAACCATGGAGAAAACCCACTTTATATGTAAGGCTTTCGCAATGTAAATGGGAGACTTGGAACCATAATGCATGTTATTTGAGGCTTACTCAAGCATTTTTTATGTTATCAGGAAAGACATGCCGACTATATGTAAATTAAGTATGCAAAGATTGATCATGATACAACAATAAGGGCACTACAGTACAAGCTCAAAAATTCAAAAATTTACCACTTCAGCGAATCTGTTAATTACACCAACATTGTGCAGGTGAAACAGTGTGCAGAAGACGTAGATATAAAGATCGATAATGCCAAAGTACTCTTGGCATATGGTCCTACAGAAATGGCCACGTACGCAAGATGAGAAAGTAGTACAAAAGAAGTAGTACTGTAGGCATAATAGGCTGTCAAAACAAATAAGTGACTAAAGTTTTTGACCAGTATTTTGGTGAGTGACGCAGAGGGGACTGATTTATTGACCTAACCAGCACTAAATGGAGGTGGTATGGTGTCGTATGTAGTAAAGGATGATGCCATCGCTGTTTAGATGGAATCACCAGCAGGACCTCTGGTTATTCCATCTAAACCGCGATGGAATCACCAAAGGTCCTGCTTTTCCCATTGTGCTCTGTAAGTGCACATGGGCCTCTCCAGCAAAAAAAGGCATTATTGTATTGATGATTGTATTAGAACTTTTGTGTGAGTAGTGCTTGACTTGCATAGGTTATGCAGTAGTTAGAAGTACCTAAATTTGATATTTGCAATCCTGGTTGGTTCCTTCAATTCACATGTTTTTTATTTTCTTGGTCTGTCTTTATTAAGGTAATGTGAACAAAGCAACTTCAATTCTTCGTAAAGCCCAGGCGTTAAATGCCAGGCCAGCAAGCCTCCTAGAGTTGGCTATACGTAACCTGAAAGATGGCAGCAAACAACTGGTAATCGCTGAAGAGAAAGACTCAGGTAGGAATTCCACATTTCCTGTAGGACTTGTCATGTCATATTTTGTTTAAAAAGTGAAATTCCCCATTTTGAATGTGAACCATGGAGTTCAGATCTATATTTTGAAGTTTGCAGGAATTTATCACAACTCCGAAGGACATGCCAACCGGAATCATTAAAATTTGAGATTATATTACCTTTCTGTGTTGTAGATTTCCAGAATGAAGATCTACCATGTCATTCAACTGACAATGGAAACCAGGATCCACAAATTCTTGTTGGAATACCTATTAGTAAGACTGCAGAACATCTTAAATCATCTAGTAACGAGCCTTTGCCAACATGGAAGATTCCAGCTACTCTTGGGCATCGTGTCTTTTCAGAGGTCTGACACATTATTCTGGGGTTTTCGTAAAACTTTTAGTATTGGATTAATACTTTTTTATGACATTTCTACAAAAAATTCAGTGAAATATGATGATTACTTTCTCACACTTACCCTAGAAAAACACTGGGCACTGACGTGGTGTAACACGGAGTAGGGGAGGAGTGAGGGGTTGGGCGTTTCGCTCAAGGGTGCTTATGCGTGGGCCCATGCCAGAGATCAAACATGGGATAATTTAGCTGATGTATTGCTTGTTGCGCCATGTCTGGTTTAGCAGGGACTTTTTTTCTATTCAGTTGTATGGCAAGTAAAATAACCATACAGACTGAAGCCTTTACCCAGTGGTTTGGAAAACGGTCTTGATTGGCTGCTAGAAAAAAAGAGAGAAGAATATCTGGGGTGTAGACCTTAAAGTGGGACACACTGATGCATTAGAACCGTACTGATCAATATATGCGACATTAGGTAGATCAAATTTAACACGCCACTGGACAGCAAGGAAAATAAACGGGTGAAAATGATTGATAGCAGCATGATCAATTTGCATGTTGTATAGAAAATGTTATTTTATTAGGATAATGATGAAAAAGGGAAGAACTTAAAAAAAAAAAGTATTTTAAAAAGTTACTTGCATTTCTTACTTTGGATCTGTTTGAAAGTGTAAACTCTCACTGGTCTGCCACTGCAGTGTGCAATGAAGTTTTCTACTGTGTTAATAAATGCAAGCAGCTTCTAAGAAGTTTTAAAAGATAACTTTCTTCAGACAAAAAAAATTCCTCCTTTTTCTAGGCAAAACACACTACACCTCCTGACCCTAGGCCTCTCAATCATTTGCTGGATTCAATTGCCACTCCCTCCCTGCCACTCCCATCCAGACTGAACCCACTTATGATCTGCCAGACACCCAAGAATAATCGGGACATCTATGCTAATAGGTAACACTGCGTTCCCAAAGCTTGGGAAATTTCTGGAATTTAATGAAAAAAGGAAAGGATTTGTTGTTATGGCCATTGGTTACAAAATGTATCATCTTATTTTTGGTTCCTTGAATTGTATTAGGCAAAGTTAGTGCTTCCATAGTTTTAATTTAATTCCAAACGGTGCAAAGTACATTTAAAAAGAGATTTTATTATAAAGGGATAGTGTGTAAAATATCACCCCATATCAGGGTAGTAGTGTTACATTTCTTAGCATTTTTAAAGACTAGACTATTACTAGTTAATGTATTTAAATTTTGTCAGATTATGTTAATTTAACTATTACTTCAAATTATAATATATTACGTATTATTTACATAATTAAATGTGAGGTTTATCAGGGATAGAGAGGGATGTTTTACCATCTATTTGGAGTGGAAAAACTATTCAGGTGAAAGACAGATTTGTCTCCTCTCCCCTCCCCAGTTATTGCACTCCTGATGTAAAGAGAGAGCATGACATGTTACGTCCATCGTCACGCCAAGCTGTATCCATCCAGAAACACTGCACACCTCTCATCAAAGTATGGTTATGTTTATTATTCAAGGGAAAAAACTGTTCTGGTTGACTTTCTTGTTTTAAACTGACTTTCTTGTTTACTTTAAAGGACCAGTCAGATCAGAATAAAATAACCAAAAAAGTCAAAAGTATTGTTCAAATACACAAAGGAGCTTCTGCGACCTCCTGCTGCTATCTCCTAAAAGGGCAATGTGACATTGTCTCATTTTAAAAAATGGGAATGCTGAAATTGTAATGGCTGGTTTAGTTTTTTAACAACCTCCCATTTTGGGCAGGATAGTTCCATCGTGTAGCCACACGCATAATAACAGATTCTGTATTTTTCTTTAGGCCTCCAATCTGCATGTTTAATTCAATAAATGGGCAATAAATACCCCTAAAAGGCTTGACTGTAACCCTAAATTTCAGAATGAAATATGAATCCGCTGTCACTGTATTTAATGATAGAAATCTACGTACATTACTCTTTATTGCATTTTAAAAATGTTGCTAATTAAATCCATTTTGTTCAACAGAAATTATTCCATTAATATATCCTATTTTAGGGTTCCATTCCTGCTTTCACTAATGAATCCATCACCATTAAGGACAAACAATTCTTCATCCTGAAGATGATTGGTCGGGGTGGATCTAGCAAGGTACGGTCACGTCGTCTTTATACTCTAATAGTTTTTAAACCTCAGTGTTTTTTTTTTTTTCTTCCCCCAAAAGCTGCAGAAATTGCAGGAGATAATACAAAGAAAACTTGCTGCTAGGCCATTCTCCGGTAGCTTGATAAGACATCCAGATTTTGCAAGCGGTACAATTTATTTGCTTCAGTCTGCATATTAGTGAACCGCCTTCAACCAATCGGGGGGGTTCAGAACACAGGCACTTACAGATGGTTACACTTGAGCATTGTATTGAAAAATTTCACGATCTTGTTGCAGCATTTCCCGTGACGTTTGGGGTGTTACAGTTTTGCCAAATAACCGCCACCAGTGGTGTTTAACGCATCCGAGCAGCGCCTGCCCACAATGTCAGAACATGTCAGTTTATTTGTTATTACTGTTCTAAAAACAGATAGAATGCTCTGTTTCCATAAGCTTTCTGGCCATTCAAGTGAAGGGGATTGAAAATGCAAATCTTTCGTCGTTTCATGTCAATCATTTTCATATGAAAACTAGAATTACATTTCATAAATTCATTAGGCAACCGCTAGGAGTACCATACCACAAACCAACACGTTCTAGCATCACCTGATTTGAAATCTGCCAATGATATGCGCAAAAATTGTATTATACTTATTATACTTATACAGACCGAAACATTCATGAAGTAGACCGCGGGCTGCACTGTAGCCAGTGGATAGCGCCTATTAATGAAATAGTGCCCCATCACGGCAGCGACAGTTACCCACAGAATTACTTCCTCTTTAGCGATTTTGCCTACAAAATAAAAGCAATAAAAAGTTAGTTTTTACAGCAATGCTTTATTTTGAGCTGAATTGTGCAGCCACATAGCCAATCCATTTACTATAGCGCACTCACTGGAAAAGTCCTTGTATTCTTCTTCCCCGTTCTCTGGAACCGATAAGTTAAATACAATGTACTGTAGGTCTCCCCTTATCTACTATTTTATGCTTGTGTTCAAAGCAAAGTTTAAAGAAACTATTAATGTCTTATGGGAGAAAATGCAGGTAAACGCATGAACACCCGAACTGCTGAAAATGTAATTGAAGACAGGATTAATGCACATTTGATTTATAAATAAATGTATTATGGTAGCCCATGTCTTATTTTATGATTCAGTAGCTAGTATAGACAGTACTTACTTTGCCTGGTATGCCTACCCTGACGGCACCCCAACGCAAACCGTCTTTGCATTAATGAAACCAGGTAGGATGACTGCATAGTCGTTCCATTCTTCGTGCAAAACCCAGACACAGGAACACAACAGATTTTAACTGTGGCGCTTTTTGCTTTTGACTGTCCTGCAAAATGTAACCACAGGATGGAGCCGTTGATTAAGAAGTTACAACAAGACACAATGTAACTGTCTGTAGCAAATTCAATTTCTTAAATTGGCCTTTAATTATGCTTTAATGGCTTAGAAAAAAATTGTTCCGAGGCCAAACTTTCTTACAATGACAATTAGGTCGTACTTGGAAACCTACTAGGAGATGAGGCCATATTAAAGGCGCATTGTTTGGTTGACCAGCAGTCTTATACTTTGTCCTGGTTTAACCAAATCAAAATGATTCCTATGTAAAATTTCATACAGTCCAAATATGCAGGTTTCGTTCACATTGGACTAAGCATTTAGGAGCCACGCCCATGTCCACTCAAGGTGGTAATCTAGGCAATACGTTTGAGGCTCTCCCGGCCGTACCGTTAGGAATTTTACCATTCTTTTAAGAAGTTTTAATAAAGAAACTGAAGAGTCCAACCAACTAAGAATTATGATATTTGGACAAATGGTCTAGGAGGAGATGTCAAGTGTTTTTCATCAAAACCGTAATACCGGAAATATAAATAATTAAAATCAATATTACTTAAAAGCTGATTTTAGGCCGTGACGCGACAGATCTTTTAACACCAAGCTCATGGCTATACATCACATCACACAATGGTAGTTGTCGCTACATTAATGTTGCAATGTTCAATCGATGACTGTACCGCCCCCTGTTGGCCAATCTGGACTAAACTTTTACTAGATTAACTAGACCCGTGGGGCATAATACTGAGTTTCATGATCATGTGACTTTGTTAACCCCGCCGTAATATTCCTTAAAACTTTTGCTTATGGTGACCAAGCCCTTTGGTCAATCAACTTCTTGTGCAGATGTAGGCTTCCAAGACGCATGTGTTTACATTGGTTTCGGTCTAGGATCTGTTACCGTTTTTGTGTGTGTGTGTGTGTGGGGGGGGGGGGGTTTCGGTATAGCGCCCCCATGTAGCCAAATTGATCAAACCATTAGAGATGGCTTAAGTGGAGGATTTGGCATTTGAGCTCCAAATTTGGTTGCGATTGGATCAACTGTCTAAGCAGTGGCGGATCTAGAAAATTTTACATGGGGTGGCAAAGGGGGGGCAAGAGGTCTTGGCAGGGTGGCATGGATAGACTGTTCATGGGAATCCCTATACAGTGGGGAGAACAAGTATTTGATACACTGCTAATTTTGCAGGTTTTCCTACTTACAAAGCATGTAGAGGTCTGTAATTTTTTTCTCATAGGTACACTTCAACTATGAGAGATGGAATCTAAAACAAAAATCCAGAAAATCACATTGTATGATTTTGAAATAATTGATTTGCATTTTATTTGCATGACATAAGTAATTGATCACCAACCAGTAAGCATTCCGGCTCTCACAGACCTGTTAGTTTTCCTTTAAGAAGCCCTCCTGTTCTCCACTCAGTACCTGTATTAACTGCACCTGTTTGAACTCCTGACCTGTATAAAAGACCTGTCCACACACTCAATCAAACAGACACCAACCTCTCCACAATGACCAAGACCAGAGAGCTGTGTAAGGACTAAAATTCAGGGATAAAATTGTAGACCTGCACAAGGCTGGGATGGGCTACAGGACAATAGGCAAGCAGCTTGGTGAGAAGGCA
>JAODLI010075149.1:0-12506 GCA_027575585.1 Percopsis omiscomaycus
GTATTAAGGTGCAAGGTTTTCCATCACGCCTAAAGAAGGTCAGACCACGCTCAGGCTGTGGCCGTGCAATGTAAACAGTTCATGTGGCGCACAGCCATGCATACGCCCGAGCTGATAAAACTGAAAGGCAGAATTGGCTGGATAAATCCTGATGAGATTTATCCGAGCATGTGGCAGTGGGGGCGTGTACGCACAAAATGGTGAGACAAAACGGCGTTCTCACCGGTTATCCTTTGACATTGTGTTGCACTGATGAGAAAAATCCCTTACGACACCGAATACGCTCAAAACAGTTCCCCTTTTATGACTGATTAATTGGCAGTCTAATTTAAATGGACTTTCTGTTTCCTGCTGCGCGTGTTGTCTGCCTGAAGCCCAGAAGTAAAACTATTTTCCCAGTGTGCGTTGTAATTCCTTTTTCCAACCGTTTTATTCGTACTATATTTTAGAGGAATTCAATTCTCTTTTCATTCGCTCCATTTCTTTTCAGTGCAGACAGTGTGCATTTATTGTGAGGTCCTTCCACTGCAGTGTTGATTTATTCCACATGTTGTCGTCCTGGCTCATCTATTTGCCTGTGAATAGTTTCTGCACTGTTCCAAGGTGCCTCCTAGCGGGCTGCTGCCCAACAGCCATTTGCCACCAGCCAATAAAAAATACAAATAAAAAAAACAGGAAGGGTGAAATGGACTTTACTGTAGATGCGTTGCACCCTTGTTTCATGTACAGTACTCTGTGACATGTATGATTACAAAATGGTAAAAGCAGGCAGGATTATTTATCTCATCCTTTTCACCTTTCAGATAAACATTTCGCAACCAGGGCTTGTTGATTCACATTTAGTGATAAATGGTTATCCCCCTTCCTACCCCTAACCCACCCAACAGTCTTGAGTGCATCTATCTGGGAGCAGCTCACCGACAGAGTGCGATGAGCTTAGCTTTTCCCTGACACTTTGCTTTTATAGCCAAATATGTGTCTATTGTTTTGTCTAAATATTTATTGTGCTATTTCCCAGAAGGAAACGGCGTTCTCATTGCGCCCAATGTTTAGCTTAGCTTTTTTACCCCATTCTGAGAGGGAGAAAATATTGAATTACTCTGGGGGTTATTTTGTTATTTAGGAGGCTGACAAGGACAGCACAGCTGGTCAACAGGGAGCCAGTTTGCCTAAGGGGGCTGAGGTGTCCTTATAGTGACCCCAGCCAAAACAATGTTGACAAAGTGGATACATCTAGCCATATATGGTGTCTCTCTCCTCTGTGTGTGTCTGTTTGTGTGTGTGGAGAGGCAGAAATTGATTATTCACCGCACGTGTGTATATGTGATGTGTGTGTATGTATCGTCTGTGCGCATTTTTTCAAGAGAAAAAATAAATCGTAAAGTTTCGGCAAAGCTGAACTGTTTCACTTTAGTTTAGCTTTTGTGGCGGTAAATCAAGCAGCACTTTCACACAATAGTGCAATTGGTCTCTTATTCTCTCTCTCTTATTCTCTCTTTCTCTCTCTCTTTCTCTCTCCCTCACACACACACACACACACACACACACACATGCAGACAGAGACTCTCTCTCTCTCCCTTATTCTTTCTGCCGCGTCAGTGTTTGCTCTTTGTGAAAATCAATCTGGGAGCCATGCTGTCCTGTCTGCTGGCCACTCAGAGGGATATGGGCTGCAGCAACTTAAGTCTTCACGCTGTGATTAATGGTCGGTGGCCGGCTTGAATGAGGCTCGGCTTTCTATACAGCGAGTGGATACAAAGCAGGAGGTAGCCTCTATTACCAACGCCACGATGTGTGTATAACCCAAAACTGTCATGTTCTAGCAAAACAAATGGCTCGGGAGAGGAGGGAGGGAGGGAGGGAGGGAGGGAGGGCCCAGGATGCAACACGGCTGGTTTGGACCGCTGAGGGGGTCCAGCGGTGGCTGTTGTGTCCCGGGAGAAATGGACAATGATTGGTGGAGGCAGAATAAGCAGGGTATAGTGGGTCGGCAGGTGCAGCCTTCGTCAGCAGGGTGTGTTCAGGTCACATAACGCAGCAAACGTGACACACCTGTTTGAACTAAACGTCATCTTTTGTCTCCAAAACGTTTTGCTATGTTCTACAACTCAATTGTTCCATTTCTGTTTGCAATTCTTTCACTCATATTCCGCTATGATCTGGCATTCTGGCAGTGATCTGGCATAAATCTGAATTCCGAAATCCATGTCAATATGCTAATTCGTTCATTCACTTTTTCACCGTTTCTGTTCATTGAATGTAGGAAAACATAAAATATGAACAGAACGCAGCCCAGGTTTCTGTCTACTATAGCTGAACAATGAACGGGCCGCAGCCATTTTCTTGTTGAGGTGGAGGAGGAAGTCATTTTTCTCAGTTGTGGGTTGGCTCCTGAGCCACATCATCATAATTATGACATCTATAACCCCAACCTATTCATTAAATATGTGGAAATAGTATTTATTTTCCATGGTGCTCTAATCATATCTGTCTTTTTTTTATGGACTTGTGTTCTTGGATCAACAGCCCCTTAAAGGTTAAACGGGCTGTGTGTTTGCAGATTACCATAAAATACCATTGTTTAACAAACCCACAAATCCCTGGGCAGCCCCTAAGTTTGACAGAATGAATGATCTCATATGCTCCCGTGAAGATAATTGCCGCAGGGCTGGGTGGGAGTTAAGCGTCTGTAGCACACATAGCCGACAGTCAGCCTGGCGAGTCGCAGGCGTCTGTCCACGCAGAGTCCCGCTGTGGCCGGATAAGCTGTGAAAGGAAGTCTTCCAGTGAATGCACATCGCTGTGTGAAGCATCACCTCACTCTGAGAGCTGGAGCAGACACCTAGGAACATTGGCAAGGGGACGAGCCTTCGGCACAAAAGAAATTGATTTGAACTGCGGTTTCTTCAGGACGGTGCCTCTTTTAAACGACTGTCAGCGCATATTAAAAAGACAACAGGGATGAGTTTGTCGCTCTTTGACCCTTGCCAGCACTGAGCGCAGAAGGATGAGCAGCTACACAGCTGCAGCGAGTCGGTAGCTTGTGAATACGTTGGTCTTTGTCTTTACAAGTTTGCGAACTAGGAAAAACACTTTCGCCTGGATTGCGACGGACACTTTCGGGAAGAAAAAATCAATTTCAGTAATGCAATACTCGGTTTTAGGAATGCAACAGAGGGCTGATCCATAGCCAGCCATGCCAGAGATGAAAATCAACAATGACAAGTTTGTCTTCTGGGTGAAAACGCCACAAGAGAAGTGTCAGTTCCTTGGACAAGCTATTTTTCAATAGTGTTTGCGCTTTGTTCCTCCAACGCTCCTCTGCCCTTTCAAAGAGAATGGGCTTGTTTTGATTTGGAATACCCTTGTTCTTTGGGAAATTTTTTCAACTTGAATGTAGTAGTGTTTTTCTTAACTTTTTTATTTTGTTTAGCTGATACGGCCGCTCTCCTTCAGGTCTTTCTCCTTAAGTCACTGTTAGAGCCAAATAATTGTAGCGCAAACACCTTCATCTATAGGATTATAATATGTAGGATCATACCTCCATCAATATGCTTTCAACATGTATTGCCATTTAACTCAATCTCTAAAAGTTACTTATATAAAATGACTTGCAGTATGACCCCAATTAGACTACACTGGGAAAATCTGACAAAGAACCATATCTTTTCTGAAACATCCAGCTTGGCGTGCGCTGTGCTTTATAGAACTTCAGGCACATAACCTTCTTTCCAAAGTGACAGGGCTTTCATAAGTATGTCCACACCCCGGGAGTGGAAGGGATTACGTTTCCAGGCGTTTGATAAGCGGGAATGCCATTTTCTCTCTGACTCAGTAACGTCTCTCTTGTCCTCCGGAGAGTCTTTCATCTCTGCAGCCAGGGCCTGCAGTCTGTTGCGAGCTGATAGAATACAGGTACACTAGACGAGACCCATCATTTCTCTTTATCTTTCCTGCTTTCTTACTGAGCCCAGCAACAGTTCTGTATCCTTCAAACTCCTACAACATGACATACACGCTGAGTCCATTCCATCACGCCCCCCACCCAAGATATAGTACACACACATCATAATGCTTTATATTCTGTTATGTAGCCATTCTCCCTCTGAAAGCAGTATTTTTGATAGATAGGAAACTGACCGACAGCAGAAATAGTAGTGGAAGTTGTTGTGTGCAGTTGATTCGTCTGAGTACACTGATCCCCCGCAAGCTCGGCTCAGATGAACTTGTATTCTATAGTTGTTCAATACGTCACAAAGTTTAATTACAAACGTTAGCTTCGCTTTGCCAACTGGATCCGAGTGAGGACTGCAGGATTCATCGAAACCTCCTAGGATCAAGGCAGTGTATAGCATTCACTGCGTCACAGAGTCCTTTCATTCTGTACTGTCCTATCTGACGTGCTGGGGCCCATTTTAAAGCACTCTGCAGTTTCCATCAACTTAGGGGAGGTTAGGCAGTAGATCTGAATTTCCTGACAAAATAGAGGTGAGCACAAGGTGCTCTGAATTCTAACCTTCAAATAGAGGTAATCATGATATTATCAGACTTTAGATTGCATCTGCAGTCTCCAGAGGCTGTGGGTTCAATTATGGAGCTTGGAGAATTGAAAAAAAAAGTGGGATCCTCTGATGGTGGCTAAGAGAGTCCTCGGTCAGGGACTAATGCAGATGAAATGGGGGTCCTGTGGTCTGGGGCTATAGAATTTCCATCTTAAGAAAAGAGGGAAAGGTAACACATAGTTCATGGTCACGAAGTGGATCTGTGTCTGTAACACCAACCAAAATGTAGGTAAAACACCACAAGTGGCCCTCAGTGTTCCTAAAGCATTGCCTGATCGGTCTGTCTCAAGAATATGCTTTAAACTACAGTACTACTTTGCAGAAATGCAGAATCAGAACTAATTTAAATTTTTTAGTTTATTTCCCCCAAAAAATACCAGCATCTAACAGGTAAGCGTTATCAGTATTGCTAGTACAGCAGCTGTTGATACTGAAAATGTAACCCTATTAGTAGACTTTTGATCAGACTCCTCTAGTGCAGAAAAATACAACGTCTAGAAAACATCCATTATATTTCCTTACCCATTTTTGCTATCTGTGAATGTTACTTGTTATGGGCCATTAAATGACATGATACCCTATTTTAACGAATCACTGTCTTTCACCAGTAATATGTGTTAGTGTTTTGCTTCTCAGTAGATTTTAATGATTGTGAGGGTGATTAAGGCTGTGTAGGCTTAAGTTATTATCCAGAAAAAAGGCCTTTTCTCCCAATAGGAGGCCCCCGTTTCACCCCTAAACCACGTGTGTAAGCCAGTATCTCCCAGTTCATTACTGAGGTTTCCCGTGCCGTAAAGCTCCAGGATTTACATTCATCAGAATACAGATGAGGGCTTCATTGCTGAAGTGGTTCTTCAGCTCAGACAATTTACCTACATGTGGTCTAGTTTGCTTCTATGACTACAACCGTGATGATTCAAAACCCCCACGTTTAAATTTTTATTACATTTCTTTACATTCTTTGAAGGACATTCCACACTCCTACAAAAAAACATATATTTTGACTATGTTGATATATTTCATTTGCATTTATCTGTGTAGTTAGTTTCTGTTTAGCTGACCTGTTTCGACACCATCCTGCCTTACCTTGTCGGAGTGAAGAAATGAGTGGATTAGTAAAGGGGAGGTAGAAAGGATTTAAAATCCCAAGCTCCATTCCTTTGACAGATGGAGAGGAGGAGGAGCTGGAGGTAGAAGAACAAAACGTTTTCTTAAAAGCAGTTTTAAGCTAAATGGTTACTACATTAACAAGTTTATTGTGAGAGCAAGTGGCGGCCTCTTTAGAAACTTCATTGTGTTATAATAATAATAATAATAATAATAATAATAATACATTTTATTTTTTTTGGGACGCCTTTCTAAACACTCATGGAGATCTTACATTGCAAATACATAATTGCCAACTGATAAAGATACTATAAGCATTTTATCTGAGAAATAAATACAAAATAAACAAAATAAAATAAAACAGTCTGGTGAGAGTGGAACAAAGGGTCCTGTTATGTCATGAAACATACTCATCATCATTATATATCATTATATCTTGAGGTTGAATAACACACATTGACGTCGACACAAACTTTGGATATACAGTATGTACTGTACATATTGGCTGCTTTTGTAATCGGGAGAAGGGTGACCTGTTAGTCAATTCCTTGATGGGCACAGCTGCCTTGATCGGCAGCGTCTTAAACAATATGGGCTCTGGAAGGAACCATCTCTTCTCTAGAACGCTCTCAATCGCATTTGGAACGTATGCATGATTTCAAATGTGATTTCAACGCTCTACCAATAACAGGCAGAGAGACACATCACTGTGTCTACCTGAGTGGAGCTCTGAAGCTCCAATAATACTGATCGTTGGGAGAGAGGAAGCTGGAGTGCCTTTATATGCAGTGCTCTGTCTGTATGACCATTAGCTATGCAGTAATCTTTTAGAACTGGCTTTAAATGCAAAATAGAAATAAATACAAATATTTTATAAAACAACCTGTTCGACCTCTCCACCATTGCTTACATTTTCGTAGAATGTTCGTCAGGCAAAGGGATTCTCCGTGAATGCTGCCCACAAATCTAGCCAAAAGAAGGTATCTTGAAAGGCAGCAGCTTTCCACTGCCTTCCAATTGGGACAGCCTTGATGTCTGAGAGCGACCAAAATGCTGTCTTACTGTACCTAGGCATCTCCCTATAGGCAAGTCCTTTCGACCTCCCCAGCTGCTCCAGTTTCTTAGTATAAGTCCGTCACCATCAACATGAGTCACTTATAAAAAATCATGAAATGTATTATTCAGCCCACCAAAGTGAACCTCTCACGTGCTCACGTATAGCAGTAGATCTAACCCCCCGCCGCCCCATCCCCCCTCCTTTATTCTCAGCCAGGGACTTGACGTGACATATTGCGGCTCACTTTATTGATGAGTTATGACCAAATATTTTGACCTTGTGCTGCCACCTGACCTTCCCCCCCCCCCTCCTCCCCCGTCTCTGTGTTCCCCAACGCTCATATCCCTCAGTCACCAGTGGCGGGGGGGGGGGAGGGGGGCGGGGGAGCAGGAGAAACACGACCCAATCAAAATGATTTACGCGGGGCTTGGCTGAACACATATATCCCTCCAAGTTGCTGCTAAATGCTCTGCCAGTGGGCCTCTGTGTGCTGTACAGTTAGTTCTGAACGCACAAGACCTCTGCTAGTCTATCTCCCTAATTAAAGGACTTTTCTGTCAAGACATCTTTGTTTTACAAATTCTCATATCAAAAAGGTCCTGCGAGCTACAATGTGCCATGTTTGTCCTTTGAATTTGTTCAGCCATGGATTTTTATATTTGGTCAGAGAGCTTGTATTTGATTCTTCTACCATATTGTTCATTGTTTTTTTTTAGTTTCTGCAAATGCATAAGCATGTTTATTTATTTATATACATACACACGCTGCAGTATTGTACTGTGTGTGTGTGTGTGTGTGTGTGTGTGTGTGTGTGTGCGTGTGTGCGCGACCATGTGTGTGTAGGCGGTGCTCCATCCAGAGGGTTAAATGGAGAAATTAAAGGATTACCAACCAACCCAGTAATCCAGCTGTCAATCTCACACCTCATTAGCAAGCAGAGGACAGGCACGGGAGAGAGAGAGAGAGAGAGAGAGAGAGTGAGAGAGAGAGAGAGAGAGAGAGAGCATTGTGGGGGAGTTGGAACACAATCAGCATATGAGTGGTCCTGTGTGGGCTCTGTTTTGTTTTGTTCTTCATTAATGTATTATTTTATAACTTGTGGTGTGGGTGAATCAGAACCTTGCCAATCAAACAGAAACCCTTCTGTCCAGCGGCCTTTATTTAACCTGAGACTAGGCTACATTAACAACTCTAGACAAACTGTTAATGTTTGTTTAATATTATTAGGATGAAATACTTAGCAACATAGACAAGCTTAACGCTATAATCTTATAAAAACCTATTATAGAATAAAAACCTATTATTTCTACCATGAAAGTACAGTATGTTGATATTTGAGTTGGCTCACTGTGACATGGTGGTGCAATGGTGATGGTGTCTATGCTGTGGGTTTGTCCTAGCACTTGGTGTTTAGTAAGAGAGGACTAAACTGTTGTCTGAAAGTCCATTACAATGAATCTGTAAAAGGAACATTTGAATTATTCACCTGTGTGGATTTGTTTTGCATATATTTAACGCCACATGCACATGGTTTTGTTACGGCCACTCTAAATGGTTTAAAGATTAACATGGAGAATAGTTCTACAGTATCTGGGTCTAACAAAGCCTTTGTGGATTGTCTTATGCACTCCACCATTCAAAGCTTAAAGAGCAAATGACTTATACAGGGCTGTGTCCATGTGTAGAAGACTCGCCCAGGCAGATTAGCCTTGGTGTTGAGAGATATACTGCATCTCCGTTGTGTTTCGCTGGGCTCTGAGGCACATAAAATAAACATTTTGGGAAACGATGGCACCATAAAAGAAAATAGAAACACAAATCCAGTCTCCGTAATGGAAAAAGTAGTGGAAATTGCATTTCCCCCATGACTGCAACGTCTTTTGGATTTGATTGTATCAATTTGCTGTCTGCTTTGATCTGTAAAAGAAGGCTGTGGCTTATTTTCTTTTATACAGTGACTTGTGGCTGCCCACTGCTGGGCACTATTTTCTTCTCTGGAAGCTTCTCGACACTCCCCGTGTAATTTAAGTCACGGTTTCCTTCTGTATTATTCATGGCAGGGCTCCACCCATGGACCTGCTAAGGATGGGTTGGTGTCTGTGTTTGGGCTGGTGTTTATTTACCCATATATCCACTGCTCTCATCAGGGTTTAATTGGTGCAGGCGTTTTCAATCTAGCTGTCATGTGCTAGACATTTGGAGCATATTATTTCAAGTTGTTTAACCTGTCCAGCTTTTTATAGTCATAGCTTCACAGAAAAATGCAGTTGTACTACGTTACCATTTTCTTGGGCTGCACTTTTGTTTTGAATCAGACCCCTTGTACGCTTATGTGTCCCAATGTCTTTAAAATTAAATACTCTTTTTGGACATACTCACCTAATTCACCTACAAATTGGTGTAGGTTTTTTATTGTTCTTCCTATTTCTCTCCCTCTCTCTGCAACACAAAATGAGCAATTAGCAAACAGATTCCTTTGGCATTTATCATGCTATCACTAGCATCCACATGATGCACCCTTGGGCTTCATACGGGCACAAAAAAAAGAACCATGCAAAGCAGGAGTGACTGATGTTTTCACTGGATAAACAGTTTGCCTGATCCATTTACCGCACACACAGTGTCACTCACACAACCCCTGCCTTTGAAATGCGCAAGTGCGCATACTCTCTAAATAATACACAAGAACCCTCAAACACAGAGGTTAAGTCATGATAGCATAGTTCCCCGTGGGTCTCTGTGCAAATGTTAAATGTGCCATTATACTATTAACATTGACTTCCAGATGGTTTCCTCTAATTCTCCCATGGACCTCCATATACACACCTCTAAGGCTCAGTACCAGTGAAACTGAGGAAGAGATTAACTTTGCTGCTTGCTGTCTTGGTGGCGTATTTGTGTCTGATATGGGTAAAGATGCTCCAAACACCCAGGAGCAGGTCAGCCAAAGGCTGTAGCAGCAGACAGAACTCCACATGAAACATCATTACCATGTCAAATGAGCCCCAGCCCCAAACATGAAGATATATATGTGACTGCTTGTGCTCGACATAAGCAGTCAGTCTGTATTTGGCAGCTGCAGTACGGACTATTTTTCTATCATGTACGTTTACAGACAAAGACAAGCTTCTGGGTTGGAGAAGCGATACCTTCTGTTTGAAATATGGGAGAAAATCAATGGAAACGAACTACACAGACGCACACTGGGAACCATCGATCACAGCTCCAGAGGACTCACATTTTTCTGCCAGTGTCCTCCGCCGTCTCTTCCTGACTTTCTTGTTCTCTTTCTTTTCTATTTCATTTTTTCTTCATTTCTTTGTGTCATAGATTTGCAGATAAAAATAATAGCTCTGGGAACCAGAAGAGACTAGAATGAAAGGGGCATGGTTGGTGTTGGTGACAGTGTTTGCTCTCTGCGACATAACCCCAACAGTAAGACAATTAGAGGCAGTCTGGCTCGCTCTAGCCTTTGGGAATAGTCTTCTTATTGTCGTAAACCTCAAATTAGCATGGGTAGAAGAAAAAGACAGGCCGCCGTATTACTTTGCCATTACAATTACAGCCACGACGAGTTGTGGTCGTGTGAGCTATGGCTCTTAACATTCCGGGACCTATTTAAACATTATTTGAATTGATAGCTGTGTAAACCATTTTAGTATTTATCCAAGTGATTACATGGCACCAAGATGTGAGAAATGGTTCTCATCAGAGTGAGAGTCTCTGAGTCTCTTTGTTTGTGGCTGAAGGCTATTCAAATGCTGATGGGATTTGCATACAATGTGGGATTTCTAAGTGAGCAGTGTTATGAATTGCGGTCCACAGGTACAGTAGCTTGCTGTGTAGTCTTATTTAACGTACCAGAGGGTATGGACAGCTCAGATACAGCTCGGTAAAAAAGTAGTATAAACTACAGATAAGCTGCACAGATGATGGAGTCACTTTAGCCCGCAGGAGGCTGAAGCACAACGCTCACCTGCCACGAGTAAACATCAACACACCCCGTACTTAC
Source organism: Percopsis omiscomaycus (assembly GCA_027575585.1). Lineage (NCBI taxonomy): Eukaryota > Metazoa > Chordata > Actinopteri > Percopsiformes > Percopsidae > Percopsis > Percopsis omiscomaycus. The sequence continues at coordinate 10,739 of JAODLI010075149.1, forward strand.
CTGGCAGGCTCCCTGATTCCGTGCCATGATTCACGGTTGGATATGCAGTTGGGTTTCACCTCTCCTCTCCTCTCCCAAGGCCGCATTAAACTATTGAAATATCACGCACTGATTTGACATCAGTGAGGGACCTGCCTATTATTTTTAACCAAAGGTTCTTTGTGCTATAGGGTCAGGGGGCAGGGCCTCTGTTGCTCATTATCTCCGAGCTGAGGTGGATGTTGGCAGCAACACAAAGCCCTCTGCAGCCCGTGCCCTGCAGTGCCTTGAATAAAATGTGAGGTGGGGGTTCGAAAGAGGCCTCCCAGTCCACGCAAGTCATATGGCTGATTAAGAGCCCAGCGCAATTTACACCATGTTGAATGGTGTCACTGTGTTACCGAACCCAGATCATGGGTTTGTGTGGGGGGGTCTATTGACTGGTGTTAAGTGCTTTTTGCAAAGGCAGATGAGGAAATGGCACGGATTAATGCAGGGAAGAAAAGCGCCATATGCCCGATATGGAATACTAACTTTGTTCAATAATAGATTTACGCTTACTATATTACCAGACAGGGGTGCCAGCATTAAACAGCATGCCGTTATGCAGGCACAATGTTAACTAACTGTCCAACCGGTACTTCTGATGACCTTGTTCCACATGAATATGTTAATGCCAGTTTGAACAATGTGCATTGCAATATAATATGATAGTCTGCCCTTTTAAAGATAGAATATAGGATCTGTATAGCACTTATTATGGAATTAATTTAATTGGAACACTGAATGAAATTAAGTCTTCACCAGGCGTAACCTGTTGCATGTATGCTGATCCCTGCTACACACTGACTGCAAATCTATGACTAGTAACCAGGGCTGGTAACTAGGCAGGAAATAGCTAAATTATTCGGAGAACCCAGTCTGAACATGTGTTATCTGTTAACATCTAGTGTCATGTAGTATTGTAAGACATGATTTCCATATGTCTGCTTAACGTAGCAAAATTGGCTCTTTTGCCAACAATCGGCATCAAAGAAGAAGTGAAGTATCACTGTTGTGTTTTTATATGATTTAAAAACACGCGATTGGACCAGGCACAAACGCACATGCACACGCCCCCCACTAATACCCATGTTTGTGTGTGTGCGTGCACTGCAATACACACTGCAATACACACTACTCACCGAAAGAGAGATGTATAAAGAAGTATAAAGCACCTAAGAGGACTGTGTGTTAGTGTTTTTACTTTTTGGGGGGGGTCCAAGTGATGGCCACATCCACAGTCACAACTTTCCAAGCCTAAAAAGACAAAACAAAGAAACAGTGGGTGGGATCACAGTTATTGCTAAAACATTCCACATTCAGCAACTATAACCCCCCGACAGGATCATTACATTTGTGCGGGTAATGTTTCAAGGAAGGCATCATTGGTAATGGCTCGCGTAAGGACCACTAACCTCTCCCTCTCGTTCCCCCTCTCGTTCCCCCCCCTCCTCATTCCCCCGGGGCTGGGCTTCCTCTCCTCGCTGCTTTTATTTTGCTCCTCTTCCCCCCCCTTGAAGAGCTTTAGATCCAATTTGCAGTCCTCTCTGTTGCCGGTCTCTCGGCCCCAGTGGTTCCAGCAGCCCGTGGCTGTGTGTGAACTTCTCTTCACACTCCGGAGATCCTATCTGTCGGTTTGGTAAGAAACGATGCAAACAGGGGATAAGACATTGACAGGGACTGGCCTATTTGGGGATGTGTGTGTGTGTGTGTGTGTGTGTGTGTGTGTTGGGAGGTGGGTGTTGAG